>PISX010011827.1:36811-63451 GCA_004024625.1 Mellivora capensis
AAAGCATTTGACAAAGTACAGCATCCCTTCCTGATCAAAACTCTTCAAAGTGTTGGGATAGAGGACACATACCTCAATATTATCAAAGCCATCTATGAAAAACCCACCGCAAATATCATTCTCAATGGAGAAAAACTGAAAGCTTTTCCGTTAAGATCAGGAACACGGCAGGGATGTCCATTATCACCACTGCTATTCATCATAGTACTAGAAGTCCTAGCCTCAGCAATCAGACAACAAAAAGAAATTAAAGCCATGTAAATTGGCAAAGAAGAAGTCAAACTATCACTCTTTGCAGATGATATGATACTGTATGTGGAAAACCCAAAAGACTCCATTCCAAATCTGCTAGAACTTGTACAGGAATTCAGTAAAGTGTCAGGATATAAAATCAATGCACAGATTTCAGTTGCATTTCTGTACACCAACAACAACACAGAAGAAAGAGAAATTAAGGAGTCAATCCCATTTACAATTGCACCCAAAACCATAAGATACCTAGGAATAAACCTAACCAAAGAGGCAAAGAATCTATACTCAGAAAACTATAAATTACTCATGAAAGAAATTGAGGAAGACAGAAAGAAATGGAAAAGTGTTCCATGCTCCTGGATTGGAAGAACAAATATTGTGAAAATGTCTATGCTACCTAAAGCAATCTACACATTTAATGCAATCCCTATCAAAATCCCATCCATTTTTTTTTTCAAAGAAATGGAACAAATAATCCTAAAATTTATATGGAAGCAGAAAAGACCTTGAATCACCAAAGGAGTATTGAAAAAGAAAGCCAAAGTTGGTGAATCACAGTTTCAGACTTCAAGCTCTATTCCAAAGCTGTCATCATCAAGACAGTATGGTACTGGCACAAAAAGAGACACATAGATCAATGGAACAGAATAGAGAGCCCAGAAATAGATCTTCAACTCTATGGTCAACTAATCTTTGACAACTAGGAAAGAATGTCCGTTGGAAAAAAAACATTCTCTTCAGCAGATGGTGTTGGGAAAATTGGATAGCCATATGCAGAAGAATGAAACTGAACGATTTCCTTACACCACACACAAAAATAGACTCAAAATGGATGAAGGACCTCAATGTGAGAAAGGAATCCATCAAAATCCTTGAGGAGAACACAATCAGCAACCTCTTCGACCTCACCTGCAGCAACTTCTTCCTAGGAACATCGCCAAAGGCAAGGAAAGCAAGGGCAAAAATGAACTATTGGGAGTTCATCAATATCAAAAGCTTTTGCACGGCAAAGAAAATAGTTAACAAAACCAAAAGACAACTGACAGAATGGGAGAAGATATTTGCAAATGACATATCAGATAAAGGGCTAGTATCCAAAATCTATAAAGAGCTTATCAAACTCAACACCCAAAGAACAAATAATCCAATCAAGAAATGGGCAGAGGACATGAACAGACATTTCTGCAAAGAAGACATCCAGATGGCCAACAGACACATGAAAAAGTGCTCCACATCACTCAGCATCAGGGAAATACAAATCAAAACCACAATTGCATACCACCTCGCACCAGTCAGAATGGCTAAAATTAACAAGTCAGGAAATGACAGATGCTGGCGAGGATAGTTATATATACTATGCAGCCATCAAAAGAAATGAAATCTTGCCATTTGCGACAATGTGAATGGAACTAGAGGGTTTATGCTTAGCGAAATAAGTTAATCGGAAAAAGACAACTATCATATGATCTCCCTGATATGAGGAAGTGGAGATGCAACGTGGGGGGTTTGGGGCGTAGGAAAAGAATAAATGAAACAAGATGGGATTAGGAGGGAAACAAACCATAAGAGACTCTTCATCTCACAAAACAAACTGAGGGTTGCCGGGGGGAGGGGGTAGGTGGGGTTGTGGACTTTGGGAGGGTATGTGCTATGGTGAGTGCTGTGAAGTGTGTAAACCTGGCAATTCACAGACCTGTACCCCTGGGGCTAATAATACGTTATATTTTAATAAAAAATTTTTTAAAATTATTTTAAAAAAAGGAAAGAAAAAGACAAACCTATGAGTAAATATTAAACTGCATTAAGTGACTAAAGGATAAAGAATAAAAAAGAGAGAAAACTATCATATGATATCCCTGATATGAGAATATATATTATTAACCCATGTGCATTAACAAGGATAAACATGATAAAATATAATAAAATAAACATGTTTATTTAAATGTTTGGATATAAATAAAGAATTGCAAATATACCAAATAAAGTGTATTAACGGTGTTTATGTCTAAAGGGTGATGGTAGGTGAAAGCACACTTTCATTCTTCATTTTTTTCTTATGTTTAGTACAGACTGACTCTCCAAAGTACATTTATTACTTTATGATTAAAAACTGGGTTAAAATAAATAAATAAAATATGCATATGCTTTGACACAGCAATTTTGTTCCCAGTAATTTATCCTAAGGAAATGATTAAGGATGTACATAAAGATTTATGTATATTGTGTTCATTGAGCATTGTTTATTATAACAAAAATGGAAAATAGCCAGTCCTGCAATATGAGCTTAGTTAAATAAATTATAGCACATCCATTTTATGAATATCATGTATTCATTAAAATGATGCTGTGGAAGTTTTCTCCTAGCATGATGTATCACCCTTTCTTAAAAAGTGTAAGAAAAGGGGGTAGTTACAAAATAGTATGTATGGTAGGGCCACATTTTGATTAAATATAAATTTTTTTACAGATGTCTATATGTCAAATTCATAACTATTGCCTCTGTTTTGTCAGTCTTGGTTGGTTTTTATATTTTTCTTTGTGCATTTATGTAATTTTTAACATTTCTGCAAAAATATGCATTGCTTTTAAAACACAAAGTGTTACAAAAATAATTTATATCATATTTAAAATATGAGAAATTTTCTTGCATGAGAAAATAAAAAGCTAACAAGTTTAGTGTAAAGTTTATAAATATGTCCTGGTCCAGGTTTTTATTAGTAACACCAAAAAGGGTAATTTACTACACTGAAACAGAGGAAGAAGAAACCAAATCAAACATCTGTCAGGATAAAGTTGGATAAAATCAAGCTCTCTGGGAAAAGACTGAGAATTGAGTCTGAATGAAGGCTTATCTTAAAATACATAATCTTATCTTATCTTAAAATACATAATAACTTAGTAAAAATTAAATTTACTTTTATTATTGTTATGTCATTTCACTTGGTTTCAAAATAAATAATTACAAAAATTACCATATGTCAAGTGTTAGTTACATGTTTTTTTTTTTTTTAATTCTCACAACATTCTTACCTTAAGCCTTACTATACACTTTTGGGGATATTTTGCCCATACTGAATGGAACATCATAGGGGCTTTAAAAATTGCTCAAATATATGCAGTTAGTAAACAGTATAGTTGAAATAATTAAATTTCTTTGATCCCAAACTCAATATACTTTCTTTTAGCTCCCCCGGCTGAGAAGGTGTTTTACTACTTATATTAAACAAAACTGATATCCGGATATGTTCTGGATATTAGGACACTTGAGGAAATAAAACCAGGTAATGAATGGGAATGTTCCAAGGGAAACTGGGGTTATAAACCCAGGATAATTACAGAACAAAATAGAATTTGGGGAAAAACTTTAGCTGAGGAATATAAGCAAAACCTCTAAAATTTAAGAGTGACTGAAGAATAGTTTTGAGTCTTCACAGAATAATCTGCCTAATCCCCTTTCTTCTAAGCTGAAAATTTAAAAAATGGTAGTTAAGGACTTCTCTGGGCAAATCAATTATTTAGCAATTTCAGCTTTTTCTCAGTCACAGGAGAGCGTTGATGAGGATAATCAAAAACTCTGTCTTGGGGACCCCTGTTTTTTGGCTCACAGGAACTTGGCAGACACCTGAAAGGGTCCTTTGACAAGGGAAGCAGTAAAGTTGATGACTCCAGTATTGAAATTAACATTGGTGCTGCTCATTGGTACCAAGAAAGTATCTGGACTGGTGAAGATGGCAGGAAAAGCCCCAGAAGAAGTTTACTGGTTGTATGAATGCCTGTTTATGACAGGAATCTAGGAAAGAAGGTCAGAGTAATTCAACTTGTCATAACAAGCAGAGCAAAAAAGGGAAGGGGAGCAGCATAGAGGATGGGCCCATTTATGAAATCTTAAATAAATCCCTTCCCCTCAAAGAAGGACTAAAATCATCAGAAGTGTGATAGAATTGTCCAGAGGCCATAATACTATCTATGGAAAATGTGAGAACATAAACTATCATCTTTTTTTTCCAAAAGAATATAAAATATCATATATTTTCATTGATTTGTAATATATAACTAAATTAAAGATATAAGCAGTTATCATAACCAAATGATCTCTACCTCATTGGTGTTTAGCAAACCTGTCTGTATGAATATGTTTAGTAATTTCAAAATTTCATAGCTTTGTAAGCTTTTGTATCCTTTCAGAAGATATTCAGAAGATATCATTTAAGATATTTTTATCCCTGGTAACAATGAATGCAAAGTCATTGGTAGGAAAAAAAAAAATGTCAACCACCTCTCCTTTTTCACCAGTCCAATTATTCAGTTCCTAAACTTAACCAAGAGGTTATTTCCATTTCTCTCTTTTGCTCCTTCTGTTTTTTTTTTTTTTTTTTTTTTCCCTCACTATCTCTTGCTTTCCCTGAATCAAATATCCCAGCAGGGGGAAAAAAAAAAAAAAAAGAATCAGCAGTGTCCTTGGTCTGAAAGGGATAAAAACAACAGTGCATTAATAACAATAACTCTGAAGTATAAAAACATGGGGGAGGAAGTAAAAAGCTTATATATATCATACCTATCTATGTTATATCTATCTTAATATTATGAATTCCTAACCATCAGCAAGCAATACTGTGACTGTGCAGGATGAGATTACCAAGGGAACAAGTACAGAGGACCAAAGTCCATGGACAGAGCCATTAAGACCTTTCAAAGAGACCAAAAATCAATATCCCAAAAAACCACAGAAGAATTAAGAGAAAGAGAGGATAAACGTCTCAAAGAGGAGAGAGTAATTAAGTAGGTCAAATACTGTTGATGGATAAAATAAGTGAGAAGTGGCAGTTGGAATTAGTGATGCAGTGGTTATTGGTGACCTTGATTAAGTGCTTTGAATCATGTGTGGAAAAAAAGTAGAACGGAGGATCCAAGATAGAATGGAAGAGGAGAGGTTAGAAGACTAGAAAACGCTCTTTTGAGGAGCCTTACTGTCAACTGTAGAAGATAAATGAGTATTAGCTGTAGACAAAAATGTAATGAACCAAGAATAGGTTTCAAATGGGAGAAATAATAGCATGCTTATATGCTAATGGGAATAATCCAACAGAGAGGGAAATCTGAGGATGAGATAAGAGAGGGGAGAATTATAACTGAGTAGACAGAAGGCTGTGATCTAGTGCACAAGAGTAGACCTAGTGTAGGCAAGCACACACAACTCATCCATAATACCAAAAGAAAGGTAGAGAATATGGGCAGAGATACGGTAGGTTGGGTAGCTACCTTGGTGGAAGTCTTCCTCTAATAGTTTCCATTTTCTCAGAGAATTATGAGATAAAACCTGAGAGTAATGATGATGGAGGTAGTACTGGAAGACTTAAGGAGAGAGAAGACATGAAATAGTACTTATTAGGATGGTAGGACAGGGAAATGACTTGGGAAATAGAGTGTCATTACTGCAAAGCTTTACAGGCCTCTTGAGGTAAATTACTATGGATGTAAATAGAGATGTGTGTATATCTGTTGTGCAGGGGCAAACACCAAGAAAGAACAGAAATAGATTTAACCAGGGCCAAGGTATAGCCAGGAGAGTAAGAACAAGTAAGAAAGGCACAGGGGAGCTGCCAGTACCTGCAAAGGACTAGCTATCATGGCTGACCATGGGAGTAAGGTTGGGTTAGGAGGAAAGGACACAAAGAATGTGAGAGGCAATGAAAGATGGTGGATAAGTGGATCACAGGTATCTTATTAAGGTGCTTAGATTGTAGGGAAAGCATACTAGAGAGAGTAAACAGAAAAAGCAAAAAAGAGGTGGTTTCAGAGTGTGAAAAAATACTTGTCCATTTATTGAAAACCAGAGACAATGATGAAAGCAGTGCCTATATAAATTTTCGCAGCTGATGGACTTAGTAATAAAAACAAAATCCAGTTTTAATATTTGCATCCAAGGTATTTTAAAATTAACAAAACAATTCCCTTTTGGTGGGTCTAACAATATTTTTCAAGATGTTTCATAAAATAACCTCAGAGGATTCAAATGTCCAAGCTATAGCATCTTATGCTTAAACTGCACCAACATACTAACCAAGCAACACTGAGGTATCTTTCTTTTACCTGTCACTCTCTGTGTGTAGCTAAAGTCAATAAAGCTTTTCTCTACAGATGAATTTACATCTATTAATTTGTTTTTTTATTTTTTGTATTTATATTTTGTATTTTTATTTACATATAATGTATTATTAGTCCCAGGGGTACAGGTCCGTGAATCATCAGGCTTACACATTTCACAACACTCACCACAGTGCATACCTTCCCCAATGTTCATAACCCACCACCCTCTCCCTAATCCCCCACCCCACAGCAACCTTCAGTTTGTTTGGGGGATTAAGAGTCTCTTATGGTTTGTCTCTCTCCTGATCCCATCTTGTTTCATTTTTTCCTTCCCTACCCTCCAACCACCCCCCCACCCTGCCTCTCAAATTCCTCATATCAGAGAGATCATATGATAATTGTCTTTCTCTGATTGACTTATTTTGCCCAGCATAATACTCTCTGGTTCCATCCACATCATTGCAAATGGCAAGATTTCATTTTTTTTGATAGCTGCATAGTTTGGTATTTAAATAGAATTTTAAAATTCCTTTTCTCTTGAATTATCATTTAATCTAACCCAGTTACTTTAAAGATATATTCCTTTGCCCTGCATTATACCTTTGAAATTTATTAGTATCCAGATTCACTGAGGTGCACCTTCTCTGTAAAGCAAACGTAAGGAGGATTAGTGCATAGGTGGTGAAATCACATGTGCAAAACATGGGCACTACCAAGTTCAAAGCATTGAGGGCATTTCAACTTTAACATTGGTCCACTTTGGCCGGACAGAGAGAATATATATAAATACAATTTGCCTACCTTATCACTATATCTATGGTTGTAGAACTTGTATGTGAGAAGGAAGAAAAATCTTATAAGCACTTAGATGGTCGTGATTAGACAATCTGTGAACTATGAGGCAATAAAGTGGTCTTTCTTTTTAATTCAGTGACCTTCAGGTGTTCAAATAGGGTTAGGAAAACTTGGAAATCTATGTTGTCAGATAGCCCTTGGTTGATGCCATCAAGTACCAATTACCAGACAATCTGTCAGAGTCTTAGCCATGCTGTCATGAACAGGACCACAGTGAGTAAATTACATGATTTCATTCACAAGTTCAGTAGTATTTCAATCTCCTGCAAAAACCTTGTATCAGCCTTCCTTGACAACTGGTAAGAGATACTTAGTTACTAATAACAAAATTCAAGTATTGCCTCTGCATTCTGTAGGCTACCTTCTCCAGTCCTCACTTCTGTCAAACAAAACTGTCTAGTCTCAGTAGTATAAAACAATAATTGTATGGGCTCAAGGACCAAAAAAAAATGTGCAATCCAGCTATACCATTTGTCAGGCCAGAGGTACTTACACATGTGAGTCCTCTCTTATAGTTTTCTGAGGCCTTAATCTACAATAATAAATTAATCGGTAATAGAATGCATCAATGAGAAGATGATAAGGTTTGCTGGTCCATATGCTGTAAACTATAAGACAAGCAAATTGTCCACATGCTCATGCCATATTTTCAACACATATTTACTGACCAAGCTACTATGCCAAGCATCATTTAGAGGGTATGAAGTATTTAAAATAATAAGGGAGGTGAAATACAAGTATTATGCAAAAAGAAAATGATGCTTGCTAAATATCAGTATTGCAGAAAGTTTACTAAAGATAATTGAAAGAATTTAGATAAATGTCAGTAGTGTAAAGAAAAGTGGGGGAGGGAAAAGTGGGTGGAATGCTTAGATTTAGGGAGTCTAAAAGCTATATTTGGATAACAGTAATGTTCACTGTGGCAGGGTACTGGGACTTACTATAAAATGGTAGGAAATCAAAATAGGAAGGTAGATTGGGCTGTAGGTATATGAGCAGACCAGGGGTTCTCAAAGTGGCATCCAGAAACCTTTGGGAGTCAGTGAGATTATTACAGGGAATCTGTAAGGACAAAGTGATTTTCATAATAATATTAAGATATCATTTGCCTTTCTTATTTTCATTCTTTTTTAAGACTACACTGGTGTGTTCTGGAGGACACATTCCATGTGATATTTCAATTGATGAAATACAGAACAGACATGAGAAATTGGTGGTCTCCTATAAACCCAGACATTAATGAAATTTGTAAAAAGACTGTATAGCAATGAGATTCTTCTCACTGTTTTTCATTTGTTTGGGGAAATACAGATTTTTTGTAAAAATATTGTTGACATATGTTTATTGTTTTTATTTTTAAGTTTATTCAACCTATTTTATAATTTCTGTTTTAATTTCTAAATATGGTAAAGATGAGTCTATGTGACCTATATTAACAACATTACTTTGAGATTTTTAATGCTTTTTAAGACTATAAAGTGGTCCCTAGACCAAATATTGGAGAAATGCTAATATAGATGAAAGAATTCAGACTTCCTAAAGATGGGATGAAGAGGAAGTGGTCATTAAAACTGACTGAAAATGAAAGGACATTGTCACAGTCTAGAGCTCTGTCATGCTTACCTGCTATACTTCATTACAAAATCTGTTTTGCAGAATTTATAAATTTGCCCATTTAACTTTGTAAATAATTTTCCTTCTGTTAAAGAGAACACAGCATTGTTATTAGGCACCTCTTGCATCCCAGTTCAAAACCTCTTGGTCCTTCTTATTCCACCTGCCCTTTTCATCACTAGTCCTGCACAGGCTTCAACTCTTTAGCTGGGTGCCATCAGCCTTGACCCCGATCTGGACCATCTGGAACACTCTTCCCCACCCCCCTGTCTTCTCTGAACCAGTGCGGGATGCCCACAGGAATCCACTTCACACTCATACATGTGCCCCTCCCATAAAATTTAGCCAATACCATTGAACAATGAATAACAAGGACCAATAAGTAAACATTTCCACCTTTTTTTTTTCCTGAGTGGAAATTTTTGAAACAGGTTTCATAATGTTTCTCAAAGGTGCCAGGGAAACCTGTCAGAGCCGACAACTTGATAACCCATCTTTGTTTGGCTTTTCTTCCTTCCTGGTTTTACCTCCTCCTTATTTCTCACTTCTGCTTCCAGGGATGATGTTTGCAAATGAAAACAAGTCATTCCTTCAGTCTCTGCTCTGGGGGAACACAAGCTAAGAAAATATGCAGCCAATTTTTTTTTTCCTAAAAATCCATTTTCCTGTCACACTAATTCAATTCCAATCTGTTTCCTGTTAGTAAAAACTGAAAAGTGCCATGGAAAGTATATATTTGTAAAACAAGAGAAACAAATGTGAAAAGCATCTTTGACAAACAAAGGCTCTCATGTACATTTTTGCTTCTGTGCTTTAAATGGAGACAAATAATAAGTTGATAATATAGTAATTCAGCCATAAAATGGATCCATTGGTTAAGTTAAGCTTCTGTTGGGTACAGAAAAAATTAAAATAAAAAGAAGTACCCAATGAACCAGGAAAATAAAGTGTTTTAAGCTTTTAATATCTTTCTCCGTATCAAATCTGAAGAATAATGGTCAAGAATCTAATTTAACATTTTCCAATGCCCTACGATTCTGCATACTTTTTCAGTCCTTAGCAGAAGCCTTTCTCCCACGAATTCAATTTCATGCCATCCCATTAATATCATGTAGTGACATCTCATAGGTCATCATTAACTTCCAGAATCTCCTCTGGCAGAAAGTCCTCTTCTCAGGATTTCCACCCTGGGCTTTGGCTCTGTGTGAGTATGCTAAACATATTTAGAAGAAATAAACCTATCCCAGTTGTATTCATAAGTCAGAGACTGTGACCCTTTCATTTAACACAGCCTGATTTGCAATTATTAAATAACCACTGAAGGAAGTTTGACGCCCTTTTAGTAACCCACCTCACTCATAGTGTTGGCCTTGTGGGCAAGACTGACATAATTTTAAATATAATCACTGTTTCACTAAGAATTATTATTCCATTTGCTTGTTCTACTTGTTCATTACATGTAAATCTCAGTACCTATTGCTTAAATATGCAATTATGTGAAACATAATAGAAAATAAGCCTCAAGTTTGTCATTTCTAATTATCTGAAAATGTCAGCGTTCTACGAAATATGTTTCCTGTTTAAGTATAGATTTTGTAGATTCTCTGGTAAATATCAAACGTGCATGTGAAATGACTCTGACAACATCCCCTCTTGGAAAGCTTACTTGATCATATTTACCACTCTAGGCACAGGTAGATTTTAATACTTGTGTTCTCCTCTTACCATACATATGAAACTCTATCACATGTTATGACTCATGATGATTTACACCCCTCTCTTTCTCTTTACTTCAGTAGCGAACACCATGCCCTATACTCTTTCCCATGTTCAGTGTATAGCGCAGTGCCTAAGGAACAGAAAATGTCAAAAAAGTGAATGTGTGAATAGATGGGTAAAAGAATACATCAAACAATGCTGGAATGATGATATGAATGAAATAACAAATAAACAGATACTTGAAACAAGTAGCTTTACTAGAATACCAGAGTCAAAATTCCAGAAGCATGCAATGGAAAAGTCCAGACCGATTAAGAAGTTTGGATTTTTTTTTCTCATCTTTTCTTCCAGTTTCCATTTCAGTGTTTAAATTGCTTCTGATTTAGTGGAAATGAAAAGGGATTTTTCACTGAGCTAATTTTTCTATTTTAATGTTCTTTCTGACTTTAATTAAATAGCCTCCATAAGCTTCTCTTTTGCCTTCTCTCTCTCCCAGAAGTGAGGCAGTGAATGCTCAACTCACAGGCTTCACAAAGATTTCACACCTTTATTTTTAATGCTCACAGTAGAGCTGGAGACATACATTAAATTTTTTTAAGTCCTATTATTATTAATTCCAACAAACTGTTACAGAGAAAGGATTGTTCCAATCAGAATTATACTAATTAATTTTACATAATCAGGGATTTGCCTTCACTAAAGCTTTGTGTGTTCTTACAACTTGTCATTCTCTGCAGGATGCCAAATCCGTACCTTTGTGCTTTTACATTTTCAGCAGTGGTATGCTGTACTCCAGATGTCAAGACTTAGAGCTTTGGAAGTAGGAATATATCAGATAAAAAAACATATATAGTTTCTTGATTAAAATAGCTATTTAGAAGTGGCACAAAGTTTTGTTTGCTGATCTTTGTTATTTTGGAGGGTGGGGGTTCTTTTTTTGGTACCCAAAGGTCAGTTACTTGGTGTACTGTTGGCATGGCATGAGGTAAGCCACAGTATATGACAGCTTTGGTGAAGTTTACTTTTCTAATTGAACTTAAGAATTTGCTTTTGGCCATTTATCTAGAACTCTTTCACTTTCCTAGAGCTTTTGAAATCCTCAATCTTATATATATCACTTGGATAGCTAGCTTGACAGTTTTGATGGGCCATTATTGTAGTTTAAATTTCTTTTTGGAAGATTTCATTTGACATTTCAGACTTATTATGCTACCTTGAAAGCTGGAGTTCCATGGGCTCTGCCTTTGATCTCAGGTCATCATTAGTTAATGCCAACGATCCACAGCATTCCCCTTGTGTGTACATGAACTCGAAAACTTGTGAAGTACCATTTCATTGTGGTTCTTTTTTCATTAGTAATTATATTGGACAGTTTGAGAGCAGTCTATATATATTATAGAAATTCTCCCAATGTAATTTCATTAATTACCAAGATGAATAATAATTAGAGATTAAAGTGGTATCTGATTAAGGATAAATAATAAAGTTATGATTAAAGTGACACTTCCTTTCCATAAAAATTGAAAGAAGGAGAAGGAAATGCAGACTACAGAGTCCCTGGTTTCATTTCTTTCCTCCTTTGCTGCCACTGAAAAGAATTTTTATAGCTGCATTAAGCCAAGACTGAGTGTGAGTGTAATTAATACTATTATTAAAAAGAGGTCATTTTTAGGTTTATTTTGCTTTCAGCAAAGCTTCTGTAAAGAATATATTAAAGTAAAATGAGGCAAATAGTCATTCTAACAAATATTCACAATGTTATATGTGGAGAACAAGTATTCACAAATAGCATTTCTGTAAAAAGAATTCTGCTTTAATGTTTTGAAAAGATCAAGTGGTTCACAAAAAAAAATATTTATACACTTTGTAATGGTACAAGGCATTGCATGTGATATATGAAACATATAATAATATAAGTCATTATTATTAAGAAGTAATTTTTCATATTTTTTTAATTTACAAGCAAGAAAAAACATGTTGAATTACAGTGTTATATCCTGGCATACAGAAATAATAGTCCTTCAATTTTCCTTATTCCTTTACTCATGAAATTCTGAACATTCAGAGAACTCCCATCTAAATAATTAAAAACAGTCTGGTTTAAGCCGATAGGTAGGAGAATGTTTTCCTAAAAATACTTGATACAGCATCATAGCATCATTAGTTTTCTTGTGGTGGTATCTTCTAGGTATTACATTTTTAAAGAAAATTCTCTCCAAATATCTTGAAATCACAACATACAACTGACATTTCTTCCATAGACTATGTAAATAATCATTATTCTATTCACCAATCTGTAACAATGCTTATGATTCCTATTACAATGCCAACTGATTACAATGCGATCAGACGCTGACTGACTACTGCATTTCATCCTCAGTATACTCTACTATTTCTTTCAAGTTGCCTCAAAGCTCAAGAAAACCTCCCTTTACATCTTTACATTTCACTGTCAAATTTACATTTTATTTTATTTTATTTCACTTTATTTTATGTCTTTCTGAATTGTCATTTCAGGTCAGGGGCATTTTTCAGAGAACAAGGTAAATGGCAAGAGCTGAGGTGGAGAAATAATGCATCAGAGAATACTCTGCAGTGTCTAGAAGAGTGTTATTTGGCTGAGAGCCTTTGTGGCATAGTCTTCCAATGCTCACTGGCCAAAAGGCTAATGTTGGCCTGCTGTATCAGCTCTCCTGGCTGAGAATGCATGAAACATTTAACACATGCATAGGAGGGTTGTGTGTGTGTGTGTGTGTGTGTGTGTGTGTGTGTGAGAACAGGGTCTGTAATAGGAGGATGTATTTCTGTGTAAAATAATGTTTTTATTAATCTATTATACAAAAAAATAATAAATCAGAGATGCATGAAGTAAAGTTAATCTAGTTATGTGTGTAATACCCAACAAGTCTGAAGGGCCCCAAGGAATTGAGATGGTAAAAAAATAGCACATCTCTCTCTCTCCTTCTGTTCTCAGATACAATTTTTTATGTGCTAATTAACTACTGGGGGACTATATTCTCCTTCTATTTTCCTTTGATCATGTGAACCAAGAAGGAGTTTACAGAAATATACTGATGTTAACAGAATCCCATTACAACAAAACAATATGTGTGACCACATGAGATTCTTTAAAAGGATTTGTTTAAAAGGATTTGTTTCCATTGTTGTCAGCTTTAAGGTGTAAAAGCATATTTAGAACATTTAATCAATAATATGTATTAAAGAAGTTCCCTATAGGTGTCATGATGATATTGTACATTTCCATTTCAATTAACTTCAGGAGAAATAACTTAGGTTTGATTATACGCAAAATTTACTGGACTGAGAACCTCCCACTAAGGATGCAGAGTATTACTCTGCTGAAAACATTGAGTATACTTTTGTGTGTTCATTTTAAACCCTGATGAAGACATGTCCTACCTCATCCTGAAATTCTGATCTCAAATATTTACCTTCAAATACCTACTCCGAAGCTTCTGAGTAACATAAAATTGCTGGACTTTTGCTTGACCACTTGAAAAAGATTTTCCTCTTTACTAGGAGAGTTGACATAAGGGTAATGGAAACTTAGAGCTACTACCAGCCTGACATTTTTGCTATAACATGGGTGGAGACTGCCTAACAATCACTCCAACTTTAAGGAAAGCATCAGAAATAATTAGTTCTGATTATTTCCCCAGGAAAGTGAGAGGAGTAGCCTCCTAACATTGTTTGACACCCTGAAACCAGTAGTGCCTGAGTAAGGTTTACTCCTTGGACAAACTCCCCTGCAACCAATTATATGAGATGAAAAATCCTCCTTTTGGCCTTTTTAGTTTAAATGTGTTTTTGTCACTTGCAACTGAAAAAATTTGTTAACACATTTGCACGTGCACACACACGCATACATTTAACACTCGACATGTTGAATGTACAAGATGGCACATCTTATCTTGGAAGTGTTAGAAGTTAACTTTTAAAAATAGAGAAATGTTCTTAAATCTTCATCTGAGATAATGAAGGAATATCTTGGGAAAAAGTAAGTAATATGATACAATGTTAATCTAACCTTCTGTTTCTTGGAAGAGACATTTTTCTGTTCTACCTCGAGCCCTGATTGTGATACTCAACTGGTCTCCAAAGTAGCCTCCAATTCCAGGATATTCTTGTTGATAGAAGTCCACTCTAGAGCTAACTTCACCAAACTCCTTTGCTTCTTATCACATGCTCAGCCTGACCAATAAATTAGTGGTAGAGAATAATTGTGTGTAGCTTCTTCCTATTCTGATATAAAACTAACCCATAAAATTAGTTTGTTTTTTAATTCCCAGTGTTGTGGATAAAATCTTTATATGTCACCTTACTATCAGAATACTAACATCCAAGTTCTCTTTTTGACCCCATAGGGAAAGTTAAGAATTATACACAGGCTGACTGTAGAAAACAGGAGGGATAAAGAAACTTCCTCTCAGTCTTACATTTACCTTTAAGTAAACATAAACTAAGATACTCTTTGGAAAAATGCATAAGTATTTTCCTATTTAAGTAAAGAATGATTTGTTATTTTTGCTTTCAGAAAATCCAAAGAAAAAAATAATAATCCTTACTAAGTGGAGGGGAAAGAAGAGTTTAGCTTCTAAGACAAGGTGTAATGCATTAGGTGTATGGCAGAAACTAGAAAGAAGAGGGGACTGTGGTTTAAAAATTGGAATTCCTTGGTGTAGCTATAGTCTCAGAACTCCACCCACATCCACCCACCTTTAACTATTTATTTATATATTTATGTATTTATTATTTTTATTAATATACAGTATATTATTTGTTTCAGGGATACAGGTGTGTGATTCATCAGTCTTACACAGTTCAGAGCACTCACCATAGCACATACCCTCCCCAGTGTCCATCACACAGCTACCCCATCCCTCCCACCCACCTCCCCTCCAGCAACCCTCAGTTTGTTTCCTGAGATTAAGAGTCTCTTATGGTTTGTCTCCCTCTCTGGTTTCATCCCTTTCATTTTTTCCTCCCTTCCCCCATGATACTCTGCCTTGTTTCTCAAATTCCTCACATCAGTGAGATCATATGATAATTGTCTTTCTCTGATTTACTTATTTTGCTTAGTATAATACCCTCCAGGTCCATCCATGTCATTGCAAATGGCAAGATTTCATTTTTTGATGGTTGCATAGTATTCCATTATATATATATATATATATATATATATATATATATATATATATATAATGAAGATTATCCATTCATCTATTAATGGAGACCTAGGCTCTTTCCATAGCTTGGCTATTGTGGACTTTGCTGCTATAAACACTGGGATGTACATGCCCCTTCACATCACTACATTTGTATCTTTAGGGTAAATACCCTGTAGTGCATTTGCTGAGTCATAGGGAAGCTCTATTTTCAGAGGGTATCTCTATTTTCAGCTTTTTGAGGAACCTTCATATCATTTTCAAGAGTGGCTGCATCAACTTGCACTCCCACCACCTTTACCATTTTAATGCCTGCTTAACATCCTTCCAACTTACATATCCTGCATTTCTTTGCTGTGGGCTTTCTCTGGTTCTCTGGTTCTCCGGCCAGTGCTCTGCTTGTGTTTGAAGCAGGCATCCAGAAGTCCTGGGGAATTTATGCCCTAACCCTAGCAATCCTCTACCAGTGACTGACAGTTGATGGTATATAAATACCTCAGCTTCCTCCTACTTCAAGTGAAAAAAAAAATGAGATATGTGCTCTATATACTGCTTCTCCTAACTCCTCAGGATTAATTTAACCATTGTTATTAATTTTTAACATACCTTTTATTGCCTCCTTCTCTTCCCCACCTAAATTTGACAATTCTCTACTGTCGCTTTATAGAATTACTTCTCAGCCAACCAGCCCGTCCCAAATCCTTGCCCCGTGTTTGCTTTTTTAGGATCCCAAATCAAGACACCTACAAATATTGAGCTTTATCTTAGACTCCATCCCATTTATGGCAGGTTAAAAATGCCATGGAGAAGTGAGATTTAAGACTCTTCTGAATTTGGGTCAAATTACTCATCATCATTAATACTATTTTATCCAAAAATATTTGTTTTATAACTCACTATTTCCTGTTTCTTTGTTCACCATTTTTATTTACATCTTATTCCTTCTTCTCGATTTGGTTTCATTCTTCCACAGTATAACTTTTGATACACATTTTAGTAAGAGTTTGTTTACATTCATAACTCATGGTGGTTTTTTCTAGAATGTTCTTTGTCATTTCCTTAATAAATCTGTATCTAGATATAAAATTCAGCTAATAACTGGATAAAAAATTTTAAATTGCAAATTATATTCTCTCACCATTTAAATTGCACTGTCATCTGTATCTTTTAGTATTAGTCTACTAAGTTTATTCTTTGTAAATAATCTTTTTTTTTAATGTTAAACTGCTTTCAAAGAACATAATTTTTCTCAAATACTCTGTATTTCACTAAAGTGTATCTAAATGTTAATTTCTTCTTATTCTTTCTGGTTAGGATTCACCATGATTTAAGAACATGAGAAATCAAGATTTTCTTCAACTCCAGAAAGTTTACAGGAGTTGTCTTTCATATTATCTCTTTTCTACTCTTTGTACTCATTTTTCATTACTGAGAAATATGTTGGCCTATCTTACCCATTCTTACATTTTTCCTAAGATTGCTTTCATTTTATTTTATTTTATTCCTTCAACTCTTTGTGCTTTATTCTGAATAATTTATGTAGCTCTTGATTCCGTTTGCACTTTTTTCAACAGCTGTATCTAATCTGCCATTTAACTTTTCTATTAAGTTTTCTGTCAAGATTACATTTTTCATCTTATAAAGTTTTTTAAATTTATTTTAAATTTTTTCTGATTATTTTATGGAGTCTCATTTTTGCTTATTTTCAATCCCATGTTTCATTGCTTAAGACATTTAAATATACTTCTATTTTATATCTTATAATTTTAATATCAGTTCATTCTGTGTTTAATTTTGCTGTATATCTCTGCTGATTCTTATTTATCATGGCTTATTTTATTTTATGTAATTTGAGGTTGTGAATTCATTTTGGGGAGAACATTTTCTATAAGAACCCAGTACAGCCTAGATTATATTTTGGACAGAAAGCATCAACACTTGTTTCTTCTTGTACCAGGGCAATAATAGAGAGTTAATTTGTCAGTCTTAGACTTGACTTCTCTGTCCTTAAAGTCCTTAACTTCTCTGGCAGCATAAATTGAAAGTCCGAAACATTATGAGGGCAAGGATTTGGTTACAAACTCTCAGAAGCTTTTCTTATTTTTCGTTCAGAGCCTAGAAGTAGATGTGGAAGTTTAAAGGTTCTGACTTTATGCAATTACAGCCAATTCTCTACCTAGCCAAAGTCTGGTGCCCAGTACTGTGGTAATGTGTAAAACTGAGCATTCTGGTGACCTAAACCACCAAACACCTCCCTGAGCGCCCCCCATTCAAGCCATAGCTTCAGCTCCCATTTTTTTATGCATATCATCAGTTTTCTTTCACTTTATAGTTTGGGGGGATTTTTCTTACTCTCCTGTTAAAGTATGTATTCAAATTGTTTTATTGTATTTTATCCAATGTTTATAAATGTTTTAAAGAAGCGTTTTCATATAATCTATTAAGTTGAGGCATATGAAATTTCCATTTTTTGTCAGTTTGAAACAAGTGAAAATCATTGATTTCATATGGTTCAATCTAATATTTACCTATATCAATGGAAATAAAATTTCTCTAGTCTTTCATTCTGTTAAATAAATGGCATATACTTGGAATAGCAGCTGGTTTTTGGTGGTTCTGTCAACTGTTTATCAGACATTTAGACAGGATTTATGGACTATTTCCAAATTAGGACTATTTTCTGTGCCTCATCAGACTCTAAGTTGAAAAATATCACAATCAAATCTCCAATACGGAATGATTCAGTTTAAAGTGTGGTGAAAAAGTGTCCAAATCATTCCTTGGATGTGTTTAGGAAATTTTACTGCACAGGACATGTCTGATTTAAATATATATATTTTAAAATATACCATTGATTTCTTTCATCAGGAAGTGAAGAAACAACTTCTCTGAAGGAAGTAAACTCTTGGTAACCTAGCCAATTGCCTCATAGTTTTTATTTTTTTATTTTTATTTATTTGAGAGAGAGAGAGAGAGTGTGTGTGTGTGTGTGTGTGCACGCACACATGCAGTGGAAGGGCAGAGGAAGAGGGAGAGAATCCTCAAGCAGACTTACCACTGAACTTGGAAGCTAAGCAGGTCTTGATCCCAGGACTCTGAGATCATAACCTGAGCTGAAAATAAGAGTTGGCTGCTTACCAACTGATCCCTGCAGGTGACTCTAAACGTTTCTCCTTAAAAAAATATTTATATTTATCCTTAATTTTTGAAACTAACATATATTGGCCACCAAATGATAGGCTGGCTGTGCTGAATATATCAAATTTACTGAATTGTCAGTGAAATTAATTACTAAGCAAGATATCTGAAATCTCAAGAATGACCTGTATAACCATTTTCAGTGGTGATGAATAAGTGTTTTTTGTTTGTTTCTTAATCTAATTTCAAAATCATCTATCTTGTTCAGTCTTGGTTCAGCAGAATGAAAAAGCAAAGTCATAACTTAATAACCACTTTTTCAGAGAACACACCAAAAAAATGCAAACAAGACCACAATTTGATCTAATTTTTAATTTTTTCCATTTTATTCAACAGTGGATTAAGATCGGTGACCATTATTTTTAAGTCTGAAATGTCTAAAGCACAAAATAATGCATAAATTGACAGTGCAATAGAGCTACCAGAAGTCAGTTATAAAAGTCCTTAATTAAATGAGAAACCTCTTCTGTATCACCTTTTCTCAATAATAAGCAACACAAAGAGTGTTGAGCGCTTCTCTGTCATATGCATAGGCAGAGTGTTGATTCACACGTTACACATCAGTGTATCTTCCACAAGTAAACATAATGATGCCACATACACTGGCTGGCAAGAGTTCCTCCACAGTGCATCCTTGTGATACTATGCAAAGATATACCATGTCAGCTGATGAGTATATTTTCCCCATAGTTTGTTCTGCTTTCCCTCCCATGATTCTATTTATTATTAACTGGTTTGTGAAGCTCTTTTAAAGAATGGCATGACTTGCATTTTTTTATTATAAAGACTAAAACTTAGAATGCTGAACATAGCTAAGGTTTTTTTTCTCTATCTGAACACATTAATTAACTTCACACAGAAAATGATGATTTTCATCCTGTAGGTAAATTCTAGTCAGTTAACACAGAGATCACTGTGCTTTGTTTTAAATCAACACATAAACTAGGAAGCCCCCATGCCACCATTTAGGTTTAAGCCCTGCAACTTAGTATAAATGGCTACCAGTTAAACAAATCTAATTTAAGATTATCTTCTTTGAAATTCCTATTTACAATTTTCTTTTGCTGCTGCCTTTATGAGGTCATTATATGCTCAAGTCTTGTTCTAAGAACTAATTCCCATCCTTTATTTTAACACTAATCCTAGTCAATGTTTATATTTATGACTTTATTCTGTGTTGCAATATTTATGATCCTATTTTATCACCACCTTCATGCTTTAGTGAGTGACTTTTAAGCTATTGATCCTTTTCTGTGAGTTGGGGATACAATAAAGCAATATCTCAGTTACAATAAAAATGCAAATTTAACAAATTTAATTAATAAAATGTAATTTATATGAAAATACTTCAGTCAAAACAAATTACTCCCTGTTAAATGAATGTTAGCCTAGACCAACTGTCCAGCACAGTACTTAAGAGTCCATTATTAAAAACTTAACAATGATTATGGATGTAATAGAATTTCTATGAACAAAAGTTCATCTCGAATTTCAAATGTATGAAATATATGTGAACAAAAGGTTTCATCTTTTTATATTCATAGAAAATTGTCAAATCTCCATTGAACAATTGATAGTCTGCCATACTTTAAGAAGATGATTTCAGTCAATAGAGAGCCATTCTGTAGAGGAGAGACATAACCTTCATAAGCATAACATAGTCCAGAGATTATTTCAAAGGTTCAAATGATAAATAATAGGGTATCAATTTGGGCATGAATAATTAGGAAATGGTAATGGTAAGTAGAAAGTTGATGCAGAGCCATTTTGGTATAAAATCCACAATCTCCACTTCCTACCTATACTCTTTTTTTACCTAATCAATTAGGCAACTGTGGCCACCTGCCCACTGAAACAGGAAGGTAACATACTACCTCTGTGTTGTCCAGTACAGTATCAGGGATCTGTTCTCACCTAACTCACTTGACTCTTAACAATACTGGTCTCATAGAAATCACTATTCTCTTGGCTTCCATGATGCCACAATTCTTACCTTCCTATGTCTGACTGAGCCTCAGACTTAGTCAACTGCATACTTGACATTAACTTTTTAAAAAATATTTTATTTATTTATTTGAGAGAAAGAGAGAGAGAGAAAGAGAGAGCGTGAACAAGGGGAGGGGCAGGGGGAGAAGCAGACTCCTCACTGTGCAGGGAGCCCGATGTTAGGCTCCACCCCAGCACCCTGGGATCATAAACTTAGCTGAAGGCAGATGCTTAACTGACTGAGCTACCCAAGCACCCTTGGCATTATTTTTTCCTACCTAATAACTATTGAAAAGTTGAGCTCAATACCCATATCCTTTGCTTCCCTAAGCTTCCTTACCACAATTTATTGTAAAAGTCACTATCACTGAGCCCAATAAGCAAGTCCTTCTTTCTTACCTATCATTAAAGCCTATTAACACTAACTCCAAAACCTATCCAAATTCTCCATCATTACCATTCTAAGCCAAACCACTATCGGCTAACAATTGGGTTACTTCAAAATCTTCCTAGCTTGTTTGTATGACACTAGATAGTAAAAAATTACGAAATAAAAATTTGAATATATCTATCTTAAGATATCTGTTTTTAAAACTGAGGAAACTTGAACACGTTTATAAGAAGAAAAGGCCAGGGCCACTGGGTGGTTCAGTTGGTTAAGTGTCTGCCTTCTGCTCAGGTCATGATCCCAGGGTCCTGGGATCAATCCCCTCTTCAGGCTCCCTTCTTAGTCGGGAGTCTCCTTCTCCCTCTCCTTCAGTCCTTCCTCCCTGTTTGTTCTCCTGCCCTCTCTCTCTCTCTCTCTTTCTCAAATAAATAAAATCTTGGGGCGCCTGGGTGGCTCAGTGGATTAAGCCTCTGCCTTCAGCTCAGGTCATGATCCCAGGGTCCTGGGATCGAGCCCCACATTGGGTTCTCTGCTCAGCAGGGAGTCTTCTTCCCCCTCTCTCTCTGCCTGCCTCTCTGCCTACTTGTGATCTCTGTCTATTAAATAAATAAAAATCTTTTAAAAAAATAAAATAAAATAAATAAAATCTTAAAAAAAATTAAAGAAGAAAATGGCCAGAGAAGTTGGCAGGCGAGATACAATATGTGAGTCTGAGAGATGTTAAGATATAACCAAGGGGGCAGACAAAATGGATGTGAATAGAGTGCTTATGGAGTCACTGAGACCACATTCTGAAACCAGTGATGGCTTTATCACCCAAAAATCATGGAGGTAAAATGGATAGGTAAACAGCATGTATTACAGACTGAAGTTCTATGAAGGTCATGTTGTAGAAGCACATTCAACAGGGTGGTATGGATAAGATACTGCTACAAAATTCTTTTTTGCTCATTGTGAACTCTTTTCCTTGCATAGTAACTACCTAAGCAGCCATATTGCTCACATCCTCTTAATTTAAAAAAAAATAGCTAAAAAGAAGTTACAAAAAAGGATTATAGGGCACATTTTTGAACCCTGCTTTGCTTAAATAACAACAGGATGACACTATGGCCCAGACAGAACCAATGTAATTGTTGGTAGCATGTCCTTTTCTCCCCAGTGTGCCCTAGTTTTGGGTGATAAAACATTGTGACTTACAGTAATCTTCTATAAAAATATATAATAACATAATAATATATAATATTTCAATAACTTATAGTAGAGCTAAAATACAAGGTTGCATGCAGCAGTAATCAGCTATTCATAACTAAGAAGAAAATGAGCAGCAGAATTTATCCCAGCTTGTGACTTGTCAGGTTGAGTCATGGGATACAATAATTTCAACATGTATTAAGCAAGATGTTCCAGGCACCACTCTATACTGCTAACATGTGTAATCTCATTTAACCCTTAGAGCAAGCCTAGAAGCGAGGTTTTTTATAATTCCCACTTCGCTGGTGAACTGGGAGACTGAAAAATTAACCAACTTAACTAAGGTACTAGAGCAGCAAATAGTAGAACTTACAATCAAAAGCAGACAATTCAGTAGAATGTTAAGGTATTAGCGAATGCAGAAGTAAAAAGACAGGGATGTGGTTTAGGAGATAAATGACCAGTGGGTGACTCTACACTGAGAGGATCAGAAAAAGACAAGAGTTGAACCTAAAGGCAAAACACATGTTTTAGTAGAAGTAAGGGGTTGACTGAATGAGCAGACGAAAGACTGTACAGAGAAAAGGATTTCAGAGTTTGAGTCCATGTATAGAAAATCATGTTAAAAACTGAGCAATGTGTGGGTAACCACCATGCTTGTGAGTGGATAAAAAACATTAGCAAGTCAAAGGAAAGTTTTAGAAGCCAAGGAAGTGAAGAAATTAGGAACCAGTAAATTACTTTGAAAAATATTGAAAAGAATATAGAAGTACTAATATCTCAAAGAGAGAAGTAAAAAGGACAAATGAGGGATGCCTGGGTGGCTCAGTTGGTTGGACGACTGCCTTCGGCTCAGGTCATGATCCCGGAGACCTGGGATCAAGTCCCGCATCAGGCTCCCAGCTCCACGGGGAGTCTGCTTCTCCCTCTGACCTTCTCCTCACTCATGCTCTCTCACTGCCTCTCTCTCAAATAAATAAATAAAATATTTTTTAAAAAAAAAGGACAAATGATACTTTCAGGAAATAAACATCAGGCAAAGTCTTATTTCCACCTTTTTTTTAAAACACACACAGAGACATAGATACACACACTCATGATGAAATTCTTTTGATTCTAACACCAGGCACTAAGGAGAAAAATTTAGAAATGTGAAATTGGGTGTTTAACAAATGTACCATATATAACTGTTAATGTTTAATTACCAATCAGAATGTCAAAACGTACCTTGTACTTATTATCAATATAAATATATTTCTATTAGCTCAAGGCAAAATTTCCATAATGGTCAATGTACCCCAGAATCCACATGATCCCCAAAACAAAGAGTAAATCTCCATCCACTGACCTAATTATATAATGGGAGAGAATTTGCTTTGCTTTTTTTCAAAAGCTGTTTATTTCTCTCAGATGTCCCTCGATAGAAACAGATTTCATAACTTAAAAAGGAAACTCATTTAATCAACTGATATTGTTCGTCCCTTTGTTTGTTCCAATAATTGCTACATTTTTAACACCAAAGGAAAAATACTGAGCCTGTCCTTAAAGGACTTTTGTCCCCCCATATTAAAGCAGGAAGGATTATATTTATACAGAAGTTTAAATAGCTTTGAGTTAGGAGAGAAACAGTGATAAACCCGTGCCACCAATTATATAACAAACAGCCTCACAAGGAAGCAGCACTTTGGTACTTAGAGGGTTTAGGAAAGCATATTTGACAATGTTCATTTCACCTCCCTTTGACACATAGGCAACATCATTATTTGTCAACACTAAATGGCTGGGAATAAAAAATACCACTGTATATGAACCCACTCTGATAACGTTTTCTATTATATCCATCAACATACAGTACATTAAAAGTCAATTTGTACAGGTTTAGCCTCTTAAGTTCCTTTTGTATTTAAAAATTTAAGGACTATTGGCCATATCAAAGAGCCTAATTCTTACAATTTAGGCTTATTAACAAAACAAACTCAGTTATAAAGATTCTGAAAATAAACAGAAAATACTAAAAATTGAGTGTTAAGATTCAGTAAATATCACTGAGTAAACTTATACATCCTTAACCCTAAGTGTCTCTACTGAAAGAGGGAACATTTCCTTATTTGCATTGACTTATTTTTCTAGACAGCAAAACTGTATAGAAACTGTCAGTTTCCTATAGTTTGGGGGACATTCTCAAATAGTATAGACATTTTTTTTTAACCTTGCTTGAAGTTTCAAGATTGCTTTTTGGACAATTCCAAAATACCTATCACATTTCATGTTGAAAGCTATTTACAAAATGGTAGTGCATTTTCTCAACACCCTCCAGAGGTCACTAAATGCATTTTCATTTTCACTTTTAAACTATGTCTACATTAAAACAAGGCAATCCAATAAAAAGTGAAAAATTCACCTAAAAGGAGGTTTCCTCTAAAGCATACTGAACATTTTCTTTGGAAGATTTTCCCATCTAACTTCGGTTTTAGAAATATTAATTCATTGCTAGCAGGAAGAGTCCTTCTTAATCTATAGGTGATTAGTCTTGAGAGTATTTAGAAAAGGGAGAGAAATCTTGGCTCACAGAATCTTCTATTTTATTCATTTCATGGTATCTTTCTGTCATTCCACAGCACTAGCCAATATCCAAGTCCAATGCCAATTCTGAAGGAAAACCTTCAAAAAGATCATCTAAATGGGTCCCTTTAACATTATATACCTTCTTCATTATTTTGCAATCTGCTTGCATCTGTATCCCTTTCCCTGAACATGAGCATAAGTATTTCAATATCTCCATCAATACAGAAACAGAAAAATTCCAGATGCACGTTTTCCTGAGACCTTTTAAATATTTCAGGTTTGTGGCCTATACACCCCTGAAGACCTATACATCAAATATTCTAAGTTACTAAGAATTTTTATCTACCACCTAAAGGAACATATGCCTTCATATTTGTATTAATTTGTCTCTTATACACAGTGGGTATAACAAGTCCCAGGCAAGATTATCTCCGTTCTCGGAACAATGGCCCAATAGTTCAGCTGTGACATTTGGGATCAGATTGCTGGGTTAGTCTGGAACATGTGTCCTTGGACAGGCTATATAATTCCAGTTCTCTTCCATTTCTTCACCCAAATATTGGAGATAGTAATAAAATCTTCCTTGCAAAGTTAGTGTGAGGATTAAATGAGATATCATACTCGGCTTTTTTATTAGAACTCTGAGTTCTCAAGTCAGGGCTCGGGTTTCATAAGTATTTTCTGATGTTTATTGATGTTGTTTTGTTTTTTGTTATTATGATTATTATTTTTCTTTTTTTTATTTCATCTCTTTTCAGCGTAACAGAATTCATAGTTTTACACCACACCCAGTGGTCCATGCAATGCATGCCCTCCATAATACCCACCACCTGGCTCCCCCAACCTCCCACCCCCTGCCTCTTCAAAACCCTCAGGTTGTTTTTCAGAGTCCATAGTCTCTCATGGTTCATCTCCCCGCCCAATTTCACTCAACAGACACATAGACCAATGGAACAGAGTAGAAAGCCCAGATATGGACCCTC
Source organism: Mellivora capensis (assembly GCA_004024625.1). Classification (NCBI taxonomy): domain Eukaryota; kingdom Metazoa; phylum Chordata; class Mammalia; order Carnivora; family Mustelidae; genus Mellivora; species Mellivora capensis. Next base: position 62,836 of record PISX010011827.1, read on the forward strand.
AATGGTCAAATAATCTTCGACAAAGCAAAAAAAAAATATGCAGTGGAAAAAAGACAGTCTCTTCAATAAATGGTGCTGGGAAAATTGGACAGCTATATGTAGAAGAATGAAACTCGACCATTCTCTTACACCGTACACAAAGATAAACTCGAAATGGATAAAGGACCTCAATGTGAGACAGGAATCCATCAGAGTCCTAGAGGAGAACATAGGCAGTAACCTCTTTGATATCAGCCACAGCAACTTCTTTCAAGATATGTCTCCAAAGGCAAAGGAAACAAAAGCAAAAATGAACTTTTGGGACTTCATCAAGATCAAAAGCTTCTGTACAGCAAAGGAGACAGTCAACAAAACAAAGAGGCAACCCCCAGAATGGGAGAAGATATTTGCAAATGACAGTACAGACAAAAGGTTGATATCCAGGATCTATAAAGAACTTCTCAAACTCAACACACACAAAACAGATAATCATATCAAAAAATGGGCAGAAGAAATGAACAGACACTTCTCCAATGAAGACATAAATGGCTATCAGACACATGAAAAAATGTTCATCATCACTAGCCATCAGGGAGATTCAAATTAAAACCACATTGAGATACCACCTCACACCAGT
>PISX010011828.1:0-63335 GCA_004024625.1 Mellivora capensis
ACACACACACACACACACACACACAAAAGAAATTTGGGTAGTGCTTGTCTGGCATATTTTTCTGCTCAACCTGATGATTGTTGATTGATCCTTCCGTGGTGTCTAACTTCAAGCTATAGGGATCTGAAGAGTCTGAGATCATTTCACTCCCATGACTTTTGCCTTGCCTGGAAGGTAGGGAAGATTGAATACATCTGGGCTTTTCTTCTCTATGAATCCTCAGGACTCTCCATGTATTTTCTCCAGCAAGATAGAATTCTGAAATGTCTGTGGGTTCACTGGATAATGGTTCCAAAAAACGTAAAGTTTGCCAGACCTTTGAGTCATGGACTACAAGGTAGCACAATGTTACTTATGTCTTTTTATTTAAAAAGACCACAGAGCATACTTATTCAAGAAGAGTGGACATAGACCTCATTCTCAGTGGGAAGAGAGCCAAAATGTGTAGCTCTCTAAAAACATCCACAGGCCCTAATTCACTGTTATCATAAAAGTATATTCTGAAGGCTAGTTATCTTCTAATTATTTATTAAATGTTGGTGATATTTTTATGTGCAATTTAAAAATTATGGATATAAATTATAATTAAATTGCTATTTTTTCAATAGTCATTGATCAATAAAATGTTTAAAAAGTGTATTAAAGAAAATTAAAGAAAGCTTTAATGAATTGAATGATAAAATCATCAATTAGGTCATGTATATTATGAAGTAACTTATGAGAGATTTAACACTATAAAGCAATGAACTTTCAACACATTGTCCTAGGTCACTTGGATATATGTTAGGGGAAAAAAATTAATTATTGCTCCCACCTCTTTCAATAATTCCAACTTAATTCCAACAAAAGTCTAGAAGAAAATATGGAAGACTGTCTTTATAAACTTGGTCTAGATAAGGATTTCTTAAACAGGGCAAAAATTAACAATAAAGGAAAAAGATAAATTGGGCTGTCTTGTAATTAGTATCATCTCTTCATCAAAAGAAAACATTATTCAGAATATGAAAAGGCAAGTACACAATGAGAGTAAATATTTGTCATTTATATCTAACAGAGGATTCATCCAAGGGAATCATAGAAAAACCATAAAAATCTTGACCAGACACTCCATAAAAGAAGCCATACAAATAAAGAAATAAGTAAATAAATAAATAGAAAGGGTTCCCAACCTCAATAATCATTAGGCAAAAACTAGTCTCTGCTGTAAGAACTGAGGGCATGTTTAGGGTTAAGTAAGAGGTAACTAAAATCCAGGGAAGATAATGAAGGTGAGCTTTGGAGCACTGTTAAATTCCATTTCTTTATTCTGGTAATCACCAAAATTGCTATTTTTTCAGTAGTCATAGATCAATAAAATATTTTAAAAGTGTATTAAAGAAAATTAAAGAATTTCAGCTTGTGTATTCAATTTGTAAAGTTTTATTGTCTTATACTAATGTATGCTTCTTTGCATATATTTACATGCAGCAATAAAAAGTAGAGATATAGATGAAAAAAAGGAGAGAAATGCTTTTCCTCTTTGCCTTTTCTAGAAGGCGAAGAGTTGAAATCAAACAGTATGTGGCATTTTCAGATTGTCTTCTTTCACTCAGTGTTAAGATTTAAGTTTCTTCCATGTCTTTTCATGGCTTGATAGCTCATTTCTTTTTAATGCTGAATAATATCCCATTATCTGGTTATACTACATTGTGTATATCCAATCACCTACTGAAGAATGTCTTGATTGCTTCTAATATTTGACAATTATGAATAAAGCTGCTATAAACATTTGTGTACAGGCTTTTGTATGGATGCAAGTTTTTAGCTCCTTTGGGTGAATACCAAAGAGAGTGAAAACTGGGTCATATGGCAAAAGCATTTAATTTTTGTTAAGAAGCCACCAAAATTTATTTTAAAATTATGTACCATTTTAGGGGCACCTGGGTGGCTCAGTGGGTTAAAGCCTCTGCCTTTGGCTCAGGTCATGATCCCAGGATTCTGGGATAGAGCCCTGCATCTGGCTCTCTGCTCAGCAGGGAGCCTGTTTCCTCCTCTCTCTCTGCCTGCCTCTCTGCCTACTTGTGAACTCTGTCTGTCAAATAAATAAATAAAATCTTTTAAAAAAATAAAATAAAATTACGTACCATTTTATATTCCCACCAGGTATAACTAGGAGTTCTAGTTGCTCCACAGCATTGCCAGAATTTACTGTTGCCAAGTGTTCTGGATTTTGACCATTGTGATAGGTATGTAGAAGTATCTCATTGTTCTATTTGTATTTCTTTGATGTCATTTGGTGTGTAGCATCTTCTCACATGCTTATTTGCTCTGTATATCTTCTATGGTGGGGTTTCTATATTTGGCCAATTTTTAATCATGCTGTTTGTTTTCTTATAATTGTGTTTTAAGAGTTCTTTGTATGTTTGGATAATAGTCCTTTATTAAATATGTCCTCTGCAAATATTCTCTCTTTGTGGCTTTTCTTCTTATTTTCTTGATTGTGTCTTTCACAGAGCAGTTTTTTATTTTAATGAAGTCCTGTTTATCTGTTATTGCTTTCATGGATTGTGTGCCTTTGGTATTGTAACTATAAAGTTACTGCCAAATGCAATGTTATCTAGATTTTCTCCCATGTTGTTTTCTAGGAGTTTTATAGTTTCGCATTGTACGTTTTGGTCTGTTGATCCATTCTGAGTTAATTTTTGCAAAGAGTTTAAGGTCTGTGCTTGGATTCATTGTGTGTGTGTGTGTGTGTGTTCCACTGCTGTAGGACTCTTTGTTGAAAAAAATCCCCTTTCTCCTTTGTTAAGATCAGTTGACTATATTTATGTTGGACTGTTCATGGGATCTCTTTTCTGTTCCAGTGACCTATTATTTTGCTAATATTACATTGTCCAGATTTTTATAGCTTTCCAGTAAGTCTTGATAGGGTAGTGTCAGTTCTATAACTTCATTCTTCAGTATTGTGATGGCTATTCTGTGTCTTTTGCCTTGCCATATAAACTTTAGAATCAGTTTTGTGATACCTACAAAATAACTTGCTGGGATTTTTATTGGGGTTGTATTGAATGTATAGATTAAGTTGAGAATAACTGACAACTTGAAAATATTGAGTTTTCCTATCAATGAACGTAGGATGGTTCTCCATTTATTTAGTTCCTCTTGATTTTTTTCATCAAAGTTTTATAGCTTCCTCATATAGATCTTGTGTGTATTTTGTTAGATTAATGACTAAATATTTCATTTTGAGGGTATTATTGCAAAATTTTTAAAAGATTTTATTAACTTATTTGACAGAGATCACAAGTAGGCAGAGAAGCAGGCAGAGAGAGAGAGGGGGAAGCAGGTTACCTGCTGAGCAGAGAGCCGGATGCGGAGCTCGATCCCAGGACCCTGAGATCATGACCTGACCCAAAGGCAGAGGCTTAACCCACTGAGCCATCCAGGCACCCCCAAATTTTTGTTTTTAATTTCAAATTCCACTTGTTAATTGCAGATATATAGGAAAGAGATTAACTTTTGTATATTAACCTTGTATGCTATAAACTTGATAAAATTGCAGGAGACTTTGTCAGTTCTTTCCAGTTTTCTGCATAGATGATCATGTCATCCAGGAATAGAGTGTATTTCCCCATTCCCATCTCTTTTTCTTTTTAACCCTTGCCTTTTTGCATTAACAAAGACTTCCAGTATGACATTAAAAACAAGTGGTGAGAGAATATTTGTGCCTTGTTCTTTTCTGTGAGAAAACTGAATTTTTCACTATTAAGTATGGTATCTATAGATTTTTATGTAGATATTCTTTATAAAGTTGAATAAGTTTCCGTGTATTCTAAATTTACTGAGAATTTTCATCATGAATGGGTTGGAAGATGGAAGCTTTTGATACCTAAGTTTGCATATCTGTGGTTTCAGATTAACTTCTGCCCTCTTATTTTTCCATTATGTCTTTGTTTTCTCTTCTTGGGGATTTCCCTTAATCATTCCAAAGCCAAGCTATGCATTAAAAACGTGTTTCTCGTAATTTATGTTTTGTTTCACACCACATTAAATAAAAACATGAACAGTATGCATTAATTAACTATAATACAGTACAAGGATAAACCAGGATTATGGGTAGTTATCCTATCTTTCGAGTCTGTACTATTTAACTATACTTCTCAGAGAGAGTGAATTTTTGTGCTTTTGTTCTCAGGTTATTTTGTCTTTAGACTCTGATTTGTGTTACATGCTTCCAAAGGAGGGAGGGAAGTACGTGGACATTTTTAGTCATTTTATATCTTTTGATATGCTAATTTTTACTTCTTAATATAAATTTTTAAAGAACTCCTAGGTATATTAAATTGAAGGTGAAATTGCCTATGGCTAAATTAAGAACAAGGATAAGACATATAGAAAGCATATAAATAAGTTAACATTAGCAGAAGCTTAACAATTGGCAGTATTGCATTCTTATAGTAATACCATATATTCCCTAGTCTTTGAGTGTCCCTAGAGTCATCACACCTTTTTATATTTAAGACTCTGATTCCTGTTAAAATACAATTAGTCTTAGAAAGGTAACATGTTTAGATAGTCTGTCACTTATACTTTATAAATAAGAAATGGCAAGTATTTTCTTAGGAGCAGTATTGTTAGGTGACATACATTACAACCTGATTCACATGAAGTTGACTAGGAGAATAAATGTTTCATAAGTATAATGAATGAGTTGGTGTAAATATGAAAAACTGGGAAGTAGGGAGATATTAACAACTGTCTTCACCATCTTTTGTCCAGAAACAGGATTGCGTATAATGTCAGTGTTATGAAAAATTAAGTGAAAGATCCCACAGCAAAACAGTTAAATAAATTATTTGCTTAGTAACAGCTGCTGCTAGGAACTGTAGTTGGAATGTCTGCGTTTTAAAGTGCAAACAAATTCAGCTGTTAGGGATGCTATTAAAAATAATTTTAAAAACTTCAAAAGCACACAACTTGTCACACACACAATTATGATACAGTTTTGTTCTTTCACTCATGTCCCATCGTCATCCCTCCTCAGAATGTTAACAGGTTATGATTATAGGACTGTGTGTTTGTGTGTGTGTGTGTGTGTGTGTGTGTGTGTGTGTGTGTATTTTGAAATGCTTCTTCTGAGCCATTGTTAGAAGGCTTGAAAGGAGATGCTGGGAAAGAAGAAGAGCTTATGATGATGGAAACTTCATAGTTCAAAACTAGAAAGTTAGTTTCTGAATAAATGATAGCTATCATACATATCATATCATATAATAAATAAAATTATTTCCATATCTTCTCTCCTCCAGCTTGTCCTTTGCATCATATCTAAACCTGATCATTACTATTCATTTCAAAAAATTAGAAAACATTTCTGATACTCTCTATGAGGTAATAAACTTATGTGCAGGCAAGACAGAAAAACACAAATTTGAATAGTATCTTTACTGCCTCCTCAGTTTCACTAGTCATTTGCTACTGATATAATTGAAAATGCAGAATTTCTCCTAGAATTAGAGACTGATATTGTTGAGAAATACAAGATAGTGGAAATAGAACATTACCCAAACCAAATCAAACCATATTTTTTACTTATTTGTTTATTTACTATCTTCAATTAGCCAACATATAGTCCACCATTTGTTTTTGATGTAGCGTTCAATGATTTATTAGATGCATATAACACCCAGTGTTCATCACATCGCATGCCCTCTTTAATACCCATCACTCAGTTACCCCATCCCTGCAACCCCTTCCTTCTGTAACCCTCAGTTTGTTTCCTGGAGTCCAGAGTCTCTCATGGTTTGTCTCCCTCTCTGATTTCTTCCCATTCTGTTTCCCTTCCCCTATGGTCCTCTGTGCTAATTGAACCATATTATTTATGTTAAATAAAGGGCAATGGTGGAAAGAGATTTGGATAAAAATAGCTAAAGACAGCTCTTTTACTTACTTTTATTATTTCTATTTTTTAAAGACAGCTCTTTTAAATAGTTTTCTAAAGTAGAACAAAGGATGAGTTCGTAAGAAGGGAAGTAAACTAATAAGATGTAAACTGGAAGGGAAAAAAATGCCATTATAAAGAAAACTATTGAAGTTGTAGGGAAAAGGGAAGAAATCACAGAAATGGGATCACAGGAATGTATGGGAGTGATGTTGGAATCTAGTGAAAAATTATGTGGTTGGACTGGCAGGAAGCTTCACCCAGAGAAAATGAAAAGAGAGTACAGGGGTAAGATTTCAGGTTTGGCGATCTGGTGGGGAAAATGATGGATATATTCTGCTGTAGTGTTTATTTTCCAGTGTGATTAGAGGGATACAATCACTGTAGAGTACGGAAGGGAGAGAAGCTTTTAACTTTTAAGAAGAAGGAAGAACATGTGAAATAGCCATCTTGTAGAGTACTTCCCAATATTTTCTTATCATGGTACAAATAGAAATTAATATTTGGGCAAAGTGCTGGAATACGTGGGTGAGTGTGCTCACAGCTAGAAGTAACTAGGAATAATTACAGGGTAACTAGGGTTTCTAATTCATTCCAGACATCACTCTGTGAGTCGTGGAGCAAACATTTTGCAAATTTGTAACCTATTTGCAACTACATCAATCATAAACTCCAAGTTGGAGCCAGAGTTCATTGTTTTGTCATTCAAGTTATTGACAAAACAAAACCATGCAGTGGCCACTTGCTTGGATTTACAATACATTTCCTAGAAAGTCCAATTCTCCTGCTTTAACAGACTCAAATTTCAATCCATTATTACAGTCCTCAATTGGAGCCTTGACATTGCCAGGTATTGACTGTATTTTCCTACTCTCCTATCTGACTGCTTCTTTCTTTTCTCTCTTCTCTCAGATACAAAGCAATTCAATTCCTTCTACTTCTTCACTCCAGATAAATGTCACTTGTTCTGATTTTGTGAAAAATTTGAAGTACTCAGAAGATGAATTCCATGGACTCCATCCAGCAGATACACACACCTGCAACATTCTGAACTCACATGCTCTGCATTTTAGTTAATTAAGTGGATTTACATCTCTTATTTAAAGCCAACCCCACCAAGGGTGTTATAGATCCTATGCTTTTCTTTGCTACTTAAAAACATCACTAGAGGATCATTATTATTCCTTCACTAGAGGATAGAATGAAGAAATGTTGGAATATATATAAATTTGTCTGTTTATGTATATTCCATCTTATAAAATTTCAGTAAGAAATTCAGTAAGTGCTGATAGCACTTACTCTTCCAATAGTTAGTGAACTCTTTTATTGCTTGCTTCTGCAGCTAATCAATTTAAAATAGTTATCTACATGCACTTTCTTCAGTTCCTTTCCTCCCATTTCCCTTTCCTTCATTTTGTTTTATTATATTGAACTACACATATGATAGTATGCATAATTTATATGCAAAAAATACAGATTTCAAGTTTACATTTTTATGAACTTTAAATATACTCAGGCAACTCATAACTCTATGAATATATAATATTTCTATCACTTTAGGCATTTCCCTAATGTCCATTTCCAGTCAATTCTCTCAGTAACCCCCCCCCCCCAGGGACATATTGTTGGATTCACAACTGCATTATTACAGTACAATGGGAGAGGAAGATGGAGAATGTTCGTTGGGACAAGACTCTGGGATACTGAAATGCTATTAGCATTATCCTTGTATTGTCTTGATAGGGATACATTTATTCCATTTTATTAAGTGAAGAGCCTTCTAAAATACTGTAAATAGAAGTTTTCTTCAATAGACTAAGTTAGACATTTTGACATGCCCACATATTTAGAAATACCTTTTACATAGAATGTTGGCCATGATAAATAACCCAGTCTGAAATAAGATCAATAATATCAAGCTACCTATACCTATAAAATATAATTTCATTTTGGATTTTCATGTACCAGACTAAGTCAGGCAGATGTTTTTAGAATGTTGGTGACTATGTAGTTCACAACATTTAATCAGATAGACATCTGCCTGGTCACTTATCCTGAGACATTGTACCTCTTCCGAAGACGAGAAGGGAATAGAGAACTACTATTGCAAAATTATTTTGCATTCATTTAGTGTGTCCTTACTCCTCTCAGGCTGCTGAAGTTAAGTTCTTTCCCCTGTCTTTTATATGATCCAGATGTCTCTCTTCACATGGTTTTCCTCATCAGGTCACGAGCTCAAGATTGATGACATTTATTTTTATCTCCCTCCCCGGGTAGGACATACACTTATGATGACTCTGGGCTCACCTCCCTGGATTAATACTTTGGGTCTGACACTAGCTATGTGTTCTGTGGCAAGTTATTTAACATTTTCTTGCCCTTTTCTCCTCCTATATGTAAAATTACTGACTTCATAGGATATTGGGGATGTTGCATTAGAAAATAAGTGTAAATCACTTTCTACAAGTCCTACCTCTTAGTTAGCACTTAATAAATATTAAGGATTATTATTATTATTAATTGGGGAAAGGCAAAGAGTACCTTCCACAGCTTCTGTATTTATTAGTTCTACTTTCTTTCCACCGTGTTCCCAGCATCATGAAAGCATTATTTATTCAAGTGCTTCGCTGTTCTACACTAGCATACATGCATCCCATTGTCACACCAGTATTCCCTTGTCATTGCCTGATGGAACCTCCCACATTCATTATTTTTCTGATCCTAGGTTAGTAGTCCTCATTTCCATTATAATAGGAAAGGTACAATACTTTTTTTTAAAAGGAGTGATGCCAAGAAACCAGGTTATACATGTGGGACTCTTCTAAAATATTTTTGGAGTATTTTAAAAAGTAACTAGAAAATAAACAGAAATACTTGAAAGAATCCTGCTGGGGGGGACAGGGGGAGTTGGGGAGGAAGGAATCCTGTCAGAACCATGAGGCTCTCCAAGGCCCTTCAAATTCCTCATACAAAAAATGATTTATAAAGACACATTGGCTTCACAGAGAGGAGCCCCACTTTCCAGATTTTGTTTGTCCATATCAAAAAGGCTACCTACCCTAGGATAGGATAGAATGGATAGAATACAGGGAGCCCTTGTTGTGAGTTCAGTGGCCATATTTTTATAATAATTTTATGTAGTTTTTATGATATTTATCTTTTCACTAAGAGCTCTGAGGAGTTACGCTAGTCTCTCAATTAATCTATTTTTTTTTTTTTTTCATACTGAGTCTTGCCTTGAGTCCTCAAATACCTGAATATCTGGTTAGGGCAACAGTTAGTACTAATTGCCAAACAGTTCTCCCACTCCACTGCCCAGATATAGTGGCATTGTCTTCTCTGGTCTTTTTGTAGTCAGGTGTGGCCCACATAACTCATTTTGGCAGTGAGCTGTGAACAGATGTGACATATGATTCTTCTGGGCTAACATAAATGCTATTTCTAGTGTAAAACCCTTCAAAATTCTCTTTCCCCCCATCTCTGGCACAGTGACTGTCCATGTTTGCAATGATGTCTCCTGTATTAGCCTGAATTTCTGTTTGATAATACTGAGCAGGGCACACCTGCTAACCTACAGTAAGTGTATGATGTAAGTGAGGAATAAATCTATTTTTGTTTGTTTCAAGCCATTGAGATAATTTTTTTTTTAATTTCAACAGGATTTTATTTTATTTTATTTTTAAGTTTTTATTTAAATTTATTTAGTTAACCATCTAGCGCAATGTTGGTTTCAGGAGTAGAATTTACTGATTCATCATTTACATATAACAACCAGTGCTCATCACAACAAGTGCAATGGGGTTGTGTTTTATTGCACACAAGTATATCCTCTCTTACTTGATACATTCTGTACTTAATTTCACCCTTTAGCCACCACCTTGGACTTCAGAACTCCAAGCTGCCTCCCACAATTATATATAACATCAATGAGATGTTTTCAACCTATGTTATCTGAGGACTCTGTATGATAGGTAGGACAACAAATCTATTTTCCTTTTCTCAAATGAGAGATGTGGGCCTTAAGCAGTTGCAAAGAAATTGTACTCAAACCTAAATCTTAAGATTTCAGGTAGTGATCATTTTATTTTATTTTTTTTTAAAGATTATATTTATTTATTTGACAGGCGGAGATCACAGAGAAGCAGGCAGAGAGAGAGGAGGAAGCAGGCTCCCTGCTGAGCAGAGAGCCCGATGCGGGGCTGGATCCCAGGACCCTGGGATCATGACCTGAGCCGAAGGCAGAGGCTTTAACCCACTGAGCCACCCAGGCACCCCAGGTAGTGATCATTTTAATATAGCATCTTTTGCTTCTGCTTCTGCTTAAATTTTTCAGGAACCTAAGACAATTGCTTTACTCTAGGTGAAGTATTTGTTTTTCCTTTCAAGATCCATAGCAGCTCTTTTCTCTTCCTTCCTAAGCAAGTTGTCTTGAATTTTTGTAGTGTAACCTGGAACACTCTGCAAAAGTCTGTGTTGTTTCAGTAAGAATCTAAAAGTATTATTTGATATTTGGATATGTGAGGGTGATCAAATGAACAGACGAACAGACAATGTGTAAAATTTTTTTTCACAAAATTGATTTGTGGAAGCATTTTATTAATTATAGATAGCATAATAATGGCATTTCACAGAATTTCTACATCTATTTGTAATTAGTTTTCAAGAGATTTGATTAAGGTTTTGAAATGCTAAACTTCCCATATTGATAGACCTTTTTTTTTTCCTTTAAATCTTTCAAATGTATAAAAATGTAGCATATCTACATGAATGAAGGATTTGAGATAATGGTCATGGTAATCAGGCCCAGAATGCGTTAAATAACATGAACTATTATTTTGAATCTAAGATTTTGACTCCATTCTTTACTGATTCAATTTGCTGTAATAGTTCTGTACTCATCAGTTTGATTCAGACTGTCTCACAACCTCAGTAATTTTTATTTAAGTAAATACAACACTTAAGTATTTAAAAAGGCAACTTGATTTTAGATTTTTCAGAAAGTGGAGATCGTGTCTGATTTTTCTAAGTAAAACTTAGGGTCGAGAATTTAATTCAGTTGGAGAATTTAAACCAAAATCCTATTGCCCACCATACCCAAGACCATTTCATCTTCACTCCAAGGAAGAATATATATTATAGTCTTATCACAAGAAAGCATATTGAAAAAAGAATATATGTGCAATCTAACAATTTAACTGATTATCAGTGACATAAGAAGTTTGGGAGAAGTCACATGCCCCTGTTCAACATGATGATTCAATCAAATGGAGTGATGCTGATCCATTGATCATTGTATTTTGCAAGTCTAGATTTCAAAGCTACAAAAATCATAGTTCAAGATACCTTTTGTTTTTCCAAATACTGGAAGTGACATCTTTTAGGCTATCTCTGAACATCCTGCTATCTTTGTTCTTCTCCCTCTCCATGCAGGGCTATTCCTCTATTATCAAAAGGCTAGGGACAGTGGTCTCTGAAACCACATAGTCGTCAACTTGGGAATTATTGCATTTCATTGATTGCTGGGCCCTACTCCAAACTTACTGAACCTCTTGAAGAAAGTTAGTGGTTTTTAAAAAATGAGGTTTTCTATAGAGCTCTACAGTGATTCTGGCACTACCAGTCTTTATAATCATTGGCTGAGGCACTGCCTTTAAATTCTGATTCGCAACACTTTGGAAAAATCCACTTGATAGAAAGCCCCCTCCACAGAATTAACCTGCCAGGTAATATTTTTGTTTAAACAGTTGGTTTAAGAAGTAATTTTTAGAGGAAAAATATAGTTGTTCTACCCCTCCATATTTACACCCCAAATCATTACACACCACACTCAGTCTCTGAACATCAATATTCTTCCTTTCTTTACCTTCCTATACTCTGATTTTTTTTTCCAAAAATTTTTTTCTCAGTATTCTGATTGGTAGAAATATACAGATCTGCATTAATAGATATTAGTGTGCGAGTCCTCTTAAACTCATCCGTACGTAACTGATATTCACAGTAATGTTAACTGTGGTCACCAAGAGAATCTCTTCCTCACAAAAATGCTTTCTAATGACAAGATACCACTCTTTCCTAATATCATATGAGGTTCCAGGGCCAAAAGATATTTGTTTTTAATGTTACCCTAGTTATAAAGGACCTAGTTATAAAATGTAAGCGAATAGAGCATTGCCAATATGTTAGGAGTGGTCATAGCCATGCTAACCTGCAAATTTATCATTCTACACTTACAAACACATGTAGGATTAGTAATTAGTAATCACCCTCTGCAGTGCCTTGAGATCATTCACATGGGCGTTAAAGGAAAACAGAAGTGCAGGTCAGGTTTTTATCTGGCCTGGGTCTGATGCCCAGGTATTAAAGTCCCTTAAACCTCACAGAGGCAAATGACAGCTTTCTGTGCCCTGCTGTGCTGTCACATCCAAGCGTGACTCAGCTTCCCTTTTCCTCAGTCTTTTCTAATGCAATGCAGCATCTTGACTATGTGTGTGTGTTTGTGTGTGTGTGTGTGTGAGAGAGAGAGAGAGAGAGAGAGAGAGAGAGAGAGGTACAGATTACCTTCAGCTGCTAGCTAGCTGCTGGCTAGCTTGGGAGAATACTAAAAAGGAATTTATGCATCAGCACAGGTTTCACAGATGAGTCTCTCTATACTTTTTTCTTTTCCTTTCCAGTTTATGTTGCTAGATAATTTATTGAGAAGAGGCCTCTAAGTAAGGCTTTTATAGCACCCAGTTGGAAACTTGCCACTAATCTCCTCTGGCATGATAAGCCTATGCCAGTCTCTTTGGTTTTCCATCTTCCTTCTATTTTCCCCTTCACTAAATTGATCCTCACTAAATAAAAGAACAAAAACATGTTGATGAATCAAAAGTGGGTTTAACTTTAATAATTTACTATGTAATTTCATGGCAAGCCTTTTAATGATGCTTAATTTTCTTAATGCTCTTAATCCTCTGTAAGAAAAATGTTGATAATGCTACACGTTATTATATTTGAAGAAGGAATGTGTTCCTGCAAGTAATTGCTTAATTACTTTAGTGGATTGTATACTGCCGACTTGATGTGCCTCTCCATCTGTTTTCTTTAATTTATTGAATTGATGCCATTTGACAAAAGAGCAAATGGAAGTCGCATGAGATAGGGAGGATAGGTCATCAGCCTCAAGGCTTTTGGGAACATAGGGTGGTGATGCTTTTAGGTGATGAAACTTTTATCCAACAGCTAAAGTACAAAATCCTGAACTTAGGACTCATCTCCTGTGTTTAAATTCTGATTTCTGCCATTCATAGTTAAATGAACCCAGAAAAGCCTCGGTGTTCCCAACTACAAAATGGGAATAATAATCAGTTTAGCTAGCATATACTGAACATTGTTCTCATGTGTCAAATAGTCTTTAGAAACTGGATATATGAAGATAAATAATAACCTTAATGATTCATTGTACTGTTGCCTATCTTCTTTTTTCATTAAGTTAGGCATCATACAGTACATCATTAGTTTTTGACGCAGTGTTCAATGATTCATTAGTTGTGTGTAACATCCAGTACTCAAGACAACATGTGCCCTCCTTAATACCCATAACCTGGCCATCACATCCCCATGGCCCCCTCCTTTCTGTAACCCTCAGTTTGTTTCCCAGAGTCCAGAGTGTCTCACGTTGCCTGTCTTCTTAATGGCTTTAATGTGAGAACCAAGAGAGAGAGTGATTGGAAAACTCAATTTTCCCTGCCTTGGGTATGGTGGCTTTAACCTTATCCAGATTCAGCTCAGTTACTCCCTCTTCTGTTGAATTGTAATGCTTTTTCTGCTTTGCAAAGTGGAAAACAGTTATCGTATACTGCTTTGATTTACAGTGCTAATGGAATAGGATTTGAATTGGCTCTAGTTTTGAGAGCTCCCACATGTATTTTTTCAACCTCAGTGAACCATGAACTGAAATCATTCTTTTCCTCTCGAAAACTTGGATCTTGACTGGTCAAGTTTGATTTGGGACATCAAAGTTCCCTGTAAAGTAGGTTTGATCTCTCAGAGTCATCTGATTAAATGCAAAGCCTTTCCAGTTCATTTATGGCCTAATGCTTAAGAACATGTACTTTAGAGTCAAACTAAATTTGGTTCAAATCCTGGCTTTTTTTTTTTTTTTGAGTATGAGCTATAAATTTGGACAAGTTATCTAATTGCTCTAAGACTCAGTTACCATCTCTGTAAATTTGAGATAATAGTATTTGTATTGTTGTGTAGGATAAAAGAAATAGGTACATGAGATGATTATTATAATGTTTGGTACATAATAAGTACTTTAGAATGGTAGCTTAAATAAGTAGATAGCTCATCCTAAATTTGCTGCAATAAAATTATAGTCTGTATATCTAAATTCTCTCTCTTATCCTCCAAGATATTTAGTATTGTATTTCTGGATTAATCATTTTAAAATTGTGTTTCTGTCCTGTTTTTAAACTTAATCCAATGACTCCTAAATAATTATAGAATGTTTCCTAATTTTACATAAATAAATAAAATAGAATAAATCCATGGAGCCTTTCAGAGGTTTTATGAAAAACTTGTAACACGGCTTGCAAAACTTCAAGTTTATAAGAATAAATACACTTTGAGAAGGAGGGGATCAGTGGTGTGCTCGTAAATGGCTAACAGCTAGCTTTCATTTTACAAAAAGAGAGAGAGAGAATGGGGTGAAGAAGGGGCAAGAGAGAGGGAAGAGAGGGAAAATAAGCAAACAAACCTGATTTTATTGTTGCCTATTTTCATAGTATAAATACTCTCACCACTGCCTATTTCAGGCCACTAACACCAGTTTGTTCATAAAATTCCTAATAATGTTTAAGAATCAACTACTGCAAGCCAGTATGAAAAATCTATAAAATACATTGGAAGAATTAGTTTTATTAGACTCTGAAACAATATCTATGACTAAATAAATGTTAGGAATCACTGGCTTTTAAAATAAAAACAAATACCACTTCACATGTAAGATTCTCTAAAATATACCCCTACCTTAAAAGGTTTTTGTTGTTTAATTGCCTTTCTCTTTTTCCTTCTGAAAGTAAATTGGTTTAGTTCATAATTCCCCACAATTATGCCTTTATCATATTGTAATTACTGTGGCTACTCTTCCATATCCATTTCTGTCAATCCAAAATGTAACTAATACTCAAGTCTTTACCCAGAATGCTTCGCTCCCTTTCCCAAGTTTATGTAACACTATTTACCATTGCTTCCTCCTTGTTTTATGTATCTAACTATGTTCTGTCTGATCATTGGTTGACACTAAGTGGAATATTCTGCATTCCAAAATGTATTTCTTCATAAATACTTGATATAACTTAAGACTCTTGATCATTTCTTTTTTTAAAAAAGATTTTTATTTATTCATTTGAGACAGAAAAATACAGAGAGAGAGAGAGAGAGAGAGATATCATGAGCAGGGGGAGGAGGAAGGAAAGGGAAAAGCAGGCTTTCCACTGAGTAGTATCCCAATGTGGAGCTCTATCCCAAGACATGGATATCATGACAAAGCCAAAGGCAGACACTTAACTGCCTGAGTCACACAGGTGCCCTCTAGATCATTTCTTCAAGGGACATTTGTATGCCAACTCTAAAGTATAAAGATATAAGATTCGATTTCATATTATGAAATTTGTTTGAACAATTAATATCCCCTTGTTTATAAAGTATCATATCTTTTAAAGTAACATTTATATTAGATTGATATAAAGCATTTTTTGAACAATGATACTTTTTGTCATCTTAAGAAGTTTGTGGAATAACTGTATAGCTTGATTATTGACAAAAAATGTTCAAATGCAATAATACCATGCTAAAGAAGCAATAGGGAAACAATGCAGGTCTTCCTTGTTTATTTTTTAAATTTAGTTTTACTCATCACTCAGCATCAGGGAAACACAAATCAAAACTACAATGATATACCATCTCATACCAGTCATAATGGCTAAAATTAAGAAGTCAGGAAACAACAGATGTTGGCGAGAAAGCAGAGAAAGGAGAGCTCTCCTACACTGTTGATGGTAATGCAAGCTGGTGCAGCCACTCTGGAAAACAGCATGGAGGCTCCTCAAAAAGTTGAAAATAGAGCTACCCTGCAACCCAGCAATTGCACTACTGGATATTTACCCCAAAGATACTAATGTAGTGATCTGAAGAGGCATGTGCACCCCAATGTTTATAACAGCAATGTCCAAAATAGCCAACTATGGAAAGAACCTAGATGTCCATCAACAGATGAATGGATAAAGAAGATGTGGTATATATCTATATATACAATGGAATATTAGGGGAGCCATCAAAAAATGAAATCTTGCCATTTGCAACAACATGGATGGAACTAGAGGATATTATGCTAAGCGAAATAAGTCAATCAGAGAAGGACAATTATCATATGAGGAATTTGAGAAACAAGACAGAGGATCAGAGGAGAAATGTGGAATTTGAGAAACAAGGCAGAGGATCATAAGGAAAGGGAGGAAAAAAATGAAACAAGACAAAACCAGAGATGGGGACAAACCATAAGAGACTCTTAATCTCAGAAATAAACTGAAGGTTGCTGCAGTGGAGGGGGGTGGGAGGAATGGGGTAGCTGGGTGATGGACACTGGGGAGGGTATGTGCTATGGTGAGCACTGGGAATTGTGTAAGACTGATGAATCACAGACCTGTACCCCTAAAACATCCTTGTATCAGCAAGGATACACAGCAACTGGCACTTTTGTCCCTACAGGTGGGGCTATAAAAATGGCATGGCCATTTACAGCCATAACTATATACGTATGTGTGTGTGTATGCATGCGTATACACACACACGTATACACACACACATACATACATACACATATATACATCAGTTATATAACTATATATATATAGTATAACTATATAAATATACATTATATAACTATATTGATATATACATTATATATTGACTATATAGATATATATATATAGTATATATATCTATATCTATCAATTGTAAAGCAAAAAGTAACCCACCATAAGCAAGATAATCTGCATAAAAAATGAAGCAAATAAATGAAGGGCATAACAAGTTAGGATTAAGAATATAAAGAAAAGGGACGCCTGGGTGGCTCAGTTGGTTAAGCGGCTGCCTTCGGCTCAGGTCATGATCCCAGCGTCCTGGGATGGAGTCCCACATGGGGCTCCTTGCTCGGTGGGGAGCCTGCTTCTCCCTCTGCCTCTGCCTGCCACTCTGTCTGCCTGTGCTCGCTCTCTGGCTCTCTCTCTCTCTCTCCAACAAATAAATAAAGTCTTAAAAAAAAGTATATAAAGAAAAGTTGACAATCTGATAGGTATTAAGTATGAAAATGAATATAAGTAGATTAAACCTTTTTTTCAAAACATGGAAAATAGCAAATTGAATGAATAAGCAGAGTTCAATTATATTATTTATAGGCAAAGCCAGTTCAGGCAAATTTGAATAAGAAAGCTGGGCCACAAAGCTCATATCACATAAGGTAGAACTAGGTTAAATAAATAAGACTGTAATTTTCTATGGAGAAAGCACTGTTTTCTTCTGCTAATTATGTTTGGTTCAGTACACTTAGGAGCCCATTCCATCCCAATACTGCACTAAATATTATACCAATAAAGGAATTAGAAAAGGCAAGAACCTACAAAGACCCCCCCCCAAAAAAAGGGAATTTTCGATAAAGAAATTTTTGAAAGCGGAAAGGAAATATTTAATTATGTTTTGTCTTAAAAATCCAGAGGAATTGAAGCAAGTACTCTGCATGGTAAAGCAAGAAGCAAGAAACTAATAGCTTAAGAATTAGGTGGACCTGGAAGACATCTGAAAGTTTTACAGGCTGAGCTGAAAAAAGCATATTAGACTCATCCCTCATAGCCTCAGCACAGCACATAGTCAAGCAACTGCTCCTTTCCTATCCTGACTAAAACAGAACTTCACATTTTCACATTTGAAGGTTTCCCTAGTAAAATAGCCAAGTCTATTTTATTTCAGGAAATTCTTTTACCGGACAAACCTATCCAAGTCCAAGTCCTCAGAGGCTCCAATCAGATTTGTAGTGCCTCACTCAAAGTAAAACAGACACAAATCTTATGCATTGTATTGGATTACATTGTATGTGTTTATGTGTGTTTGTATGTATTTATAAAATGTATCAATGTTCTATATTTTCAAGAACTCATTACAATTGTATCTTCTCAAAAACAGCCTCAAGATAAATAGTGATTATATTATACAACAGAATTAGTAGTGCCTATACTTTCTGACCACAGAGAAAGGAAAATTTCAATGTATTACATCAACTATATATAAGACAAAGAAAGATTAATCTCTTTGCTAGTTTTTAAATTAAAAAAAGAAAACATTGTACCTTTAGAGTATATATCATAATGGATTTATCTGTTCTTAACTTACATCAATAACTTGGGTTTAAAAATCTAGGCTTACAATTATTTTATCTGAAGAGTTTGACAATATTATTATATCTGCTTGTCTGAATACTTGCAGAAGATGTATCTGCCATCAGCATGATATTTTTGGTTTTGTCTGAGTTGACTTAGTTAAGCAATTTCTTTTCTCTCTGCTTACTTTTTATGATTTGTTTTTTCCTGTGTACTTACCTATTTTTATTTTTATTCCATAGTCTCTGTATGACATGTAGGTATGCATTTATTTTCATTATTTCTATACAAACTTAAGTTTGTCATTTTTAACCCAATTGATACATTGCATCTTTGAGAAACTTTGGAAATTTCTGAGCTTTTCCATGTTTTATTTCTCTCCAATGATTTTCTTTTTGAGATTCTTTAGCTATTTCAATATTACATGGAATTTGAAAATTATCATTCTAACATATATTTCTTAAATTTCCTTCTTATACCTTATTTTTTACATATTTTTACTTCATTGTGCAAGATTACTCTGATTTATTTTCTAAGAAAGAACTGCCATTTTAATTCTTTTTTCTTTTTTGAGAGAGAGAGAGAGTGGGGGGGGCAGAGGGAAAGGGAGAGGGAGAATCTTAAGTAGGCTCCACTCCTAGCACAGAGCCTGATCTCAGGACCCTGAGATCATGACCTGAGCTGAAATCAAGTGTTGGACATTTAACCAACTAAGCCACTTGGGCACCTCAGGGTTTCTTTTTTGTATTCTTTGAATATTTGTAGGTTTTTACTACAAATTCATCCTCAGTGATTACTTCATTCCTGCCCCACTCCCTAGAACCCCCACTTCCACCCAGTCCTGTGGGTGGACTGTGTGTACCATGTTCAGCAAAGCATGTAGAGTATTTTTCCTGTTTTCTGCAAGTTGTCCAGACCAGGACCATTATTTACATTGCAGGCACGTAGAGCCCAAGTGTAACATATTTTTAGATTCCTTAGGAATGTATGATGGTTTTTTCTATTTTGACTATTGATGGGAAGCATGAACAAAGAACAGCTTTCTTTGCTTGTTGGAATTTATGGGCACATCTATCTGTTCCTCTATTACCCTTTCACTGTGGGGAGCAGTCCCAACATTTGGCAAGCGCTCAGTTCTAACTCACTGCCCTGTACAGCCCAAGGCAATGTCAGCTTTCTTCTGAAGTTTGCAAAGGACAGCTATTACTTAGTAAAGTCTCTATATAATTGTCCTATAACTTTGATCCCTGAGGCATTAGTTTGTGAGCAAACAGCACTGGATCTCAATTCCCCTTGATTTTAGTACTTAAAGAGTCCTACCTTTCCTATTTTAGCTCAGCAATTAGGCTTTCTTTTTATGTAATTGACACCATATTTTACATATAATTATTTATAGTAGCAATAAATTGAAATTACCTAGATTCTCATGAATATGTGAAAAGGCAAAATACTGCCTTTTATTCATACAGTAAAATATTTTACATCAGTTAAATGTATTTCACTAAGTCTACATGTATCAAGAATATAATAATGTTACAGAATTCAATATTTAGCTTGGCAAGAATGGATACAATATGATGACATTAAGAATAAAAGGCACACAAAAGTGTGACATTTTTATAGACACAAAAATACATAAATAATTGTAAGACCTGTTCAGTAAATGTAGACACTACCTTCAGAAATGAGATAAACCCTGAGAGAGATGAGGAGATAGCATTTTGAGGGCATGACAGTGGCCTTTAGCTCTTTTTATAATGTATAGTTAAAATAAAATGATAAAAGTAATTATAGACAAATAATGTTTATCACATCTGGTACACAGTGCTCCAGAGCATATTATGCTATTTTACTTAATTTGATCTATTTTAAAAATATTGCATGTATTTCCTTGATATTTTATTTTCTATTTTTCTTTGTATCTTTTAATATATTAGGTTACTATTACTATGATTATTATCTTTAAGTAGCATTTGGACTTCCTCTTCATCTGACAATAAAAGCTGAGAAAAAAGCATTATATTTATACCATATTTCTCGTTTTCTTTCCCTTACTCTCTCAAAGTTTATTATTTACATTATTTTTATGAATTTATTTATTTATTTGAAAGGGAGAGAGAGAGTTAGTGAGCAAGAGAGAGAGAGAGCACAAGCCAGGAAAAGAGGCAGAGGGAAAGGCATACTCCCCACTGAGCAAAGAGCCTGATGTGACTCGATTCCAGGACTCTGAGATCATGACCTGAGCTGAAGGCAGATGCTTAAGTGATTGAGCCACCCAGGCACCCTATTTACATTATTTAAAAGCATCAGTTTTTTCTATTTTCTCAAATTTCAGTGGTCCCAGTTCTATTGTTTGTTCTTTCTAGAACATGAAACAGTACTATAAATATATATATAATTTATAAATATATAATTTTATATAAATATATATAATTTTATAATTATATAATTTAATATATAATTTTAATTTTATAAATATATAATATAAATATACATAACTTTAATTTACAGTCATATATTTAAAGAACTCAGTAGTTTCTCTGAAAACTCCTGTTTTAGATTGTCCATTGATCACTTGATGAACTGAAATGGATTCTCAGGTTCCCTTAAAAATTTCTCATGGAAACTCTATTCCCTGAGTTATTATATGGTCAAAAATATTTTCTTTAAAATTCAGTATAGCTTTCATATAAATGCCATGAGACAGTTTTTTCTTTTCTTTAAGACCTAGCAGATACCATTCCCTTTTTCTACTCTTCATTAATTCATTCACTCATTAATTCATCTAACAAATATTTATTGAGTTTTTAATATGTCACTGGCCCTTTTCTAGGTAATGAGAATACAATTATAGTAAAACAGAATAATTCTGTGGAAAATTCTGCTGCCAACATGATTTTTATCTACTTTGTAAGTAAACAAAAATTATTAATAGGATGTTTATAATTGTTACTTTTTAAAAATATTTTATTTATTTTAGAAAGAGAGAATAGGAGTTAGTAGAGGGACAGAGAGGGAGGGACAGAGAAGGAGAGAGAATCCAGACTCTGTGCTGAGCATGGAGTCCACAGGGCTGTGGGGTTGACATCAGGACCCTGAGGTCGTGATCTGAGCCAAAACCAAGAGTCAGACACTTAATCCACTGAGCCACCCAGGAGCCCCAACTTTTTTATTTTTTATATGCTGTAATTTGCCTGTGCAGTGTCTCAATACCAGTCATGCTATTGAATGTTCTTTTTTTTTTAATTTTTATTTTTTATAAACATATTTTTATCCCCAGGGGTACATGTCTGTGAATCGCCAGGTTTACACACTTCACAGCACTAACCATAGCACATACCCTCCCCAATGTCCATTACCCCACCCCCTTTTCCCGACCCCCTCCCCCCAGCAACTCTCAGTTTGTTTTGTGAGATTAAGAGTCACTTATGGTTTGTCTCTCTCCCAATCCCCATGTTCTTTTAATATGAAAGATACTCCAGGCTTTTATTTTTTCTTACTAAAAAAATAATTTTATCTTTAAAATTATGTTAGTTGTACTTCAATTTATTTACATGTCTTCTTCATGACACATTTCAGACATCTTTTATTTTGGATTCAATATCTAAAATATAATAGTAAGCAGGAATTAGGAGTGGGATGGGTAAGGAAAGTGGCGTTTAGCACATTTTTTGTCATTGCAAGTAGTGGGGAGTTTATAGGGAAATTGGATTAAATGTTATAAATGTATATTATATAAGTAGACTTTGTAAATATAACAAAAAATATTTTGAATTACTAGAAAAAATAATCTTGCAGAATTTTGGATTATAGAATCTAAGAATGTTTTTCATTTCAAAATAAATAAAAGACCAAAAATAATAACATGATTTATACAGATTTAGATAAATGGGTTTATTATAGGACTGACTCCAATAGATTTAATAAATTTGAAAAGATTCATCACCATTGTGACAGTATAGAAAGGCATTTATCCTTGTCTCCAATCATTTTTACATCTTTGATCATTTTCATCTATTTCCAAATAAGACATACTAGCTTGTTTTTTAACCTTATTCAGTGTACTCAGGATATTCTTTATTTTGCTGCTCCCAACATTAATTTCTGGATCACCTATGACTCTTTTCTTCTTTATTGAGTGCTCTTTCTCACTTCTCTTGTCTTTGAGATCTATTTCAGCTTTGAATTACTTGCTTGAATTTACGATAAGTGAGTGGTATAGACAGAGTGTGCAACAGTGTTGCTTTTTGTTTTTATTTTTTAAGGATAATTTTCATGAGAAGGGGGAATACCAAAAGGCAACTAAGCTATTTACATTTTTTTCCAAAGTTTTAAGTATGGTGAGAAGATTCCAAGTGCATTTTATGGTTTTACTATAATTCCTATATTAGTATCTGAAGACAACAGAATGAATAACTAAACAAATCCAGAGGAAACCACACAGAATATTTTAAAAGATTATCTTTCGGTATATGAAAGTTTATTTTTATAGTTCAATTTATCATTTTTAAATGATAAAATAAGAGAATACTGGAAAAAAATAATCTTCATTTGTTTTAGACTAATTATAAATTTTGGAAATGAAAAAGGAGATATAAGATTAGAATTATATGCCAGAAGTTTAAAGAAATCCCAAATGGGGGGCACCTGGTGGCTCAATGTGTTAAGCCTCTGCCTTTGGCTGGGGCCCTGATCTCAGGGTCCTGGGATGGAGCCCTGCATCAGGCTCTCTGCTCAGCAGGTAGCCTGCTTCCCCTTCTCTCTGCACCTGCCTTTCTGCCTACTTGTGATCTCTCTTTCTCTGTCAAATAAATAAATAAAATCTTTAAAAAAAAAAAAGAAGTCCCAAATGGTTCTAAAAAGTACTAAATAAATCAGAAAATAACATTAAAATATAAAGGAACCCTAGATCTCTAAAAGGAAATATATCGAAATCTGAAACCAAGAATAAAATTTAAAAGCAGATATGTTAAATCTTTGTTTTAAATGACACCAGACAATAAAAATATTGATCATATAAGGCATTTGTGCAAATTGGTGTGAGAAACATTGATAATGTAATTCATACAAAGAGAAAAGCAATTCCTGAAATATTCACAGAAGACTTTGTTACATATAATAAAGAAATTTTTAGAAAAATAATCTAATAAATATTCAAATATAGGTGATAAGGAATAAATTGTAGTTATTGATGGATTACTATATGCAAATCATATAAATTACATATTTTGTAGAATGTCTATCTCATGCATATTATTATCCCCCATTTTATAAATAAAGCCACAGTCTAGTAGCTAGGTATTTCAGTCAGAGGCAGAAGAGTTCATATGTGATAAGGTCAAGGTGGCACAAAAACCTGTTTGAATCCAATGACTATGAAATAACACAAGTTGTCAGTATTTTCTTTAACATTTAATTAATGTGGACTGCTGGTAATATAAAATAGTATAAAATTTTAGAAAAAAAATGATTAACAATAATCAATAAAAATTGTTTAAATGCCCATGCTCTTGGATCCTGTATCTTTGGTTCTGTGTATTTTTTCTCTGAAAATAGTTTAGTGACCTGATTATAAAGATAAGAAATCATGAAAAATATGCCTGTTATATTTTAATCAATTAGGGCACCTGGGTGACTCAGTAGAGTAAACATCTGATTCTTGGTTTCAACTCAGGTGATGATCTCAAGGTCATGGGATTAGAGTCCCAAAAGAGAGATCTACACTAGTGCAGAGTCTGCTTCAGATTCTTTCTCCCTTTCCCTCCCTTTCTGCCCCTCCCTGTTCACGCATGGTCTCTCTCCCTCTCTCCTTCAAATAAATAAAATAAATAAATAAATAAATAAATAAATAAATAAAATCTTTTAAAATTTTTAAATCGATCAATAGAAGAATTGTCAATACATTTTCTTAATATGAAAGTACTTGTGTATTTCAAGATCATAATTTTTTTTAAAGTACATATCAGGAAAAGTTGAGTAAAACCCTTATTTTCTAATGTCTTTTTAGGTAATATAATATTTTAAAATTAAATATAGATATTCTAATTAATCTTGAATATATTTATGAATTTAAGGTACTAGTGATTTTGAATAATCTTCTTAAATCATTTTATCAACCACCTCCAAGTTATGGACGAATGGCTCTAAGTTAGAAGTCGGGACGCCTGGGTGGCTCAGTTGGTTAAGCGGCTGCCTTCTGCTCAGGTCATGATTCCAGCGTCCTGGGATCGAGTCCCACATCGGGCTCCTTGCTCAGCAGGGAGCCTGCTTCCCCCTCTGCCTCTGCCTGCCACTCTGTCTGCCTGTGCTCGCTCACTCTCTCTCCCTCTCTCTGACAAATAAATAAATTTAAAAAAATTTTTTTAAAAAATAAATAAAAAGTTAGAAGTCATTCTTTTCTTTAGATATCAAGTACAAAAATAATTTAGAGATTAATAATCCACATATATTTATCACTTAATTTTGGGAGATACATTTTAAATATTGTCAATATTTGCTTCAGATTTTTCTAATGAGAGGAAATATTACTCTAGTCTACCTTTGGAAATACATTTCTCCATCTGTGTCTGTGTAATTATAGAGTCTCTTTGTTTTTAGTCCTTTGGTTTTGAGATAAGAGTAGAGGGATTTTAGATTGCTTTTTTCCTGTTATTTAGCAACATTTGATACAACATTTTATGTCATAGTTTTTAGACTTGCTCTCTTGCTGTTCATCCTGTTTTATGTAAATTATAATTTTAGAATCTTATTACTTGTAAGAGATACTGCATCTTACAATCTCCAGAGCTTTATCCCTTATAGTAAGATAAATTTGCTGGCCCAAAAGGCTAGATACGAATTCCTGTTCTTTCCCAAATTATCTTGGATACCTTGCAGAATCCTGATACCAATCTTTGAATCATTTCAAAATTTAAGTAATATAAGCATGCCTGTCAACTATACTAAGTGGGGAATCTGAGATTTACCTTACTTGAAAACTAAGACATTAGCCTGCTGCAGATTCGTGGATGCAGATAGAGGAAATGAAACCCCTGGTTCAGAGACAATGGCTATGTTACTCATGGTAAAACAAAAGCATATACATCACCATATTTACTTTAATTTCCCATATCCCCCAGCCCTGTGAAGATAATATAGATGAGCCAAGATGGGTGCCTTCATGTGGAACAGGTTGCAATACAGAAGAGGAATTCTAATTTTGGAGTATCTTTGTCTTTTATAATGAACATAAATCCTATTAGGCTTGTTCAATGGAGGAGACATCTCTATTTTCCAAGTCTATAAACCTGCCCTTTGCGCCATAAGGAAACACTATTTTTCTCTTTCAAAACCTTTAGGAAACCCTACCTATTTTGTCCAGTGGGAGATAGTCTCTCTATCTTCCAAAGTTACTTAATACCCAGATATTGTGGAGTTATTTAAAATTTTATTTACCTTTTTTTGGTGGGGAGAGAAAATGAGCAGAGAAGGGAGAGGCAGAAGGAGAGTAGAGAGAGAATCCTAAGCAGGTTCCATGTATGAGGAATATGTTAATAGTTACACACAAGACTGTGTTTCACAATCCTGAGATCATGACCTGAGCCAAAACCAAGAGTAGGACACTTAACCAACTGAGCCACCAAGGCACCCCAATATACAGTCTCTTTATTGTTAAAGAGATAGCACAGGAAGATGTGGTCCATATACACTATGGAGTATTATGCCTCCATCAGAAAGGATGAATACCCAACTTTTGTAGCAACATGGACAGGACTGGAAGAAATTATGCTGAGTGAAATAAGTCAAGCAGAGAGACTCAATTATCATATGGTTTCACTTATTTGTGGAGCATAACAAATAACACGGAGGACATAGGGAGATGGAGAGGAGAAGGGAGTGGAGGGAAATTGGAGGGGGAGATGAACCATGAGAGACTATGGACTCTGAAAAACAACCCGAGGGTCTTGAAGGGGCGGGGGTTGGGAGGCTGGGGGAGCCAGGTGGTGGGTATTATGGAGGGCACGCATTGCATGGAGCACTGGGTGTGGTGCAAAAACTATGAATTCTGTTATGCTGAAAAGAAATTTAAAAAAATAATAAAAAGTTAAAAAAGAAAAACAAAAAATAAAACACTAAAGAAAACAAAACAAAACAAAAAAGAGATAGCACAGAATAAAGGCAGTCAAGATGTGCAGAAACATGAAACACCAATGACAAATTGTTTTCCTACAGTTGTTGGCTGAATTCAGCGGAAGAAGATATTTACTTAAATGATGTTGGGTAGTTCACAGACTCGAAACTTTTACTAGGGTTTTGTCCCAGTGATTCCTCCTCCTTTGTATCAATAACTTCCAAAGGCAAGTGTATCTAGTCGGTGTATCCTCAGTCCTAGTCTGACATTTTCACTGTAAAAGAAGTAATTATCCAGAAGTTTTCAATCTATAGGCAAAGGATAGCTTTATTACTAATTAATGTTCTTCTAGAAAGGAAGTTCCTCAAGTATAAGAAGGAGTTAAAATATCAGAGCCAAATATATTATAGGTGTCTACTAGATTATTTTGGGGTAATATACTGTCTGAAGTTTAACACTGTGATTAGCAGAATTTCAGCACCCATTTTCTTTGGTCCCTGATGTTATGCCATACATATGTTGCATTACATGGCAAATGGAACTTTGAAGATGCAATTAACATTTCTAATTCACTGACCTTTAAAAAAGGAGATTATCCTGGATTATCCAGATGGTATCATTATAATCATGTGAGTTTTGAAAACAAAAGAGGAAAGCAAAATATGAATCAGAGAGACTACAAGTACGAGAAGAACTCTATATATCTCTGCTAGCTTGAAGATAGAAAGAGTCATGTCAAAACCATGAGAAGGAAATAAACTGCCAGTAGTCAATGGACTTGGAAGAAGATCTGAAGCCTCAGATGGAAATGATATTTAAATGCTGCCCTGTAATTATAGAAATCTTATTTCATAAGAATTGGATATTAGTTAGAATATGATGGCACCAACATTTACTTTCAGAAAGTTCCAAATCTTGGCATTGTTACTTCTATCCATGTATTTCAAGATTTAGAGATATATAATATAAAAAATAATAATATTCATGCACATGTTAACATTATCTTATGTATTAGAATGTTTACTATTTAATTCCAATGTTTTAAAAATTGTTTTGATTATAACTTGGAGAAACTCTTGTTTGTGCAATATTATATATTTAATACATGATAGTATTATTTTAAACAACAATGAAAAATAGATGCATGTATAAACAAGACCAGTAATCATTTCTTAGCATCCACTTGGTCAGGTAAATTGATAAAAAATGATCAATTAATTGGTCAGATAATCAATAGTCCTTTCTCTTTAGGAGTTCATGATCTGTAGTTCTCAAACTTTAGCATATGCTGGAATAACCTGGAGGAATTGTTAAAACACAGATTGCTCAGTACTTCTATACTCCACACTCCTCAGAAGTTTATGACTCAGTAGCTCTGGTGGGACCTGAAAATTTATATTTCAAACTTGTTCCCAAATGATGCTGATGTTGCCGGTCCAATGATCACCCTTAGAGAAACACTAGCCTTTGGTATTACCTAAGTCATAATAGATAGATAGATAGATAGATAGATAGATAGATGATAGATAGATAGATGGAAAGAAATTGAAGAAAGAAGAAAGGGAAGGGAGGGAGGAAGGGAGGAATAATGGGAGTGAGGGAGGAAGAAAGGAAATGGAATCAGGAATAATTGTAAGTGGAAAGGAACATTAAACATCTTATTATGGTTAATGCCAGTTCTTTAATTAGAATCCATTGGAAATTTCTGTTTCATTATTTGAAAATAAATATAAACACTACTAGCCCTCTTCAGTTCTTAAATTGTATGAGGAATATGTTTTTAATATAGAAAGCAACATATTGCAAAGGGAAAAGTAACAGAATCCATGATCTATCATAGCTACCACTAAAATTTGGGAAAATTATCATATACACTACATATATTTATAAGTAAGCATTGATATTTATATCTCTAAAGGAGAAATCATATCACTTCACAAGTATATCAATACAAGTTGACACATTTGTCAAGAACAATATCTTTAACTACAATCTACAGGTCTTAAACCATACAAAAATCTCTCTATATATGGATTTAATTCTTACTTAGTTAAGGAAATAGCCCTTACTCCAAAATTATGAAATTGTTATTATTTTTTGAAAACACATTTTATGTTTATAATTTTATATAGTATTCACATGAAATCAAATTTTGTGTATGGCAGAAAGTATTGGTCAACTTGTATCTTTTCCCTCACAGATGTCTACTTTTCCTTAAATTATTTAAGTATGACCTTTCTCCAGTGAATGGGAAGTGTCAACTTTGTTAGAAATCAAAGGTCTGCATAAGTTTAGATCTAAGTTTTCTATTCTGTTATATTAATTTATTATTTTAATCTACCTCTATCATGGTCTTTTAATTATTATAGAATTTTATAAACCTTTATATTTTTTTCCTATTAAGACCAAAGCTTAACCATTTCTAAGCATTTTTTAGCCATTCTTAGCCTGCTTTTGTTTTTGTTGTTGTTGTTAATTTTGAATTTTTTCTCCCTCACACACACACAAATTGGAAATTTTATTGAGATTGCATTGAATATATATAAATTTGTATTATCATGGAGGAAAATGATATACTTATTATTTTGAGTCTTACAATCCTTGAGCACAGTGTCTTCTTTCCATTACTAAATTCTCTAATATTGTTCAATACTCTTTTATTTATATTATTTCTTGTAGCTCTTTTACACAGTTCCGTTTCATTCTCTCTGTTTCTCTCTTTCCCTTGAATGTGTTTTTTGTTGATAAATAGAAATATAATTGAATTTTCTAATTTATTAATATAATACTTTATTAACATGATGCCATTTAAATATTTGGTGTATTTTTCAAGTGAAATTGTCTGTTCAGAGATTTTTCTTTGTGGAATGGTTTTATAGTTATAGGAATATTTAGGTTTTATATTATTTTTAATCTATCCATTTTTGTAAGTCCTGTTTTCTCAGGAATTTGCCCATTTGACCTAACTGTTCAAGTTTATTCATGTAAAATTATTTATAATACTATTTGCATTTTAATATCATTATATTAAACTTTCAGCATATGTAATGGTAATAGCTTTTTTTTCCTGTTATTGATTATTTGTTTTCTCTCATTTGTATTATTCTCCATTCTTGCATATTGGTCAGAGAATCAATATTTGCCTTTGTTGACCTTCTATATGGCATGTTTTTTTATTTAATTAATTGCTAGCCTTATCTTTATTATTTTTCTTTCTATGTCTTATTTTTATTTATTTTGCTACATTTATATAATTTATTGGCTTATATTCTTCAACTGTTAATTTTCTGTCTTGCTCCTTTGCATGTGTGTGTGTGTGTGTGTGGTGTGTGTGTAAGGCTATATTGTGTCTTCAGTGCTTTAAATAAAGTTTTGTTTTATAATGTTTTTGTTATCATTCCGTGTAAAGCATTCAATTCCATTATGATTTCCTCTTTGGACAATGAGTTATTTACATTTTAACTGGGTGGTTCTTCACCATCATATTATGTCTACAATGTTTCCAAACATATATTTTCCCAGTTTTCTAGTTATTTGGCAATATGTTTGCTCCAAACTGTTCAGTCTTGCTGCATCTAAATTTATTTTTAAATCTCTAGAAATTTATGAATTTATGTAATTTATTATAAAGTTCCACAGAGTTAATATCTATTACATATCATAACATAACATTAGATATTACATAATATCTATCATATATTAATGTCTATTACATCAAAGAATCTCTGCTTACTGTTAAGAATGATGCCATTGCCCATAATAGGTGAAAGTCAAAAAAAAGAACTTTGTGACATGGAAACCATAATTACATACACATAAAAACAATTGCACTCAAAATGAAGCTAAAGGTGACAGAGTTGTAGGGGCATATTTCTTCAAGAAAATACTGTAATAATCATATTTCAATGCATAATTATAAGGTGTATTCTAGGACAAACCTAAATCACTGTAAATTAATTATTCACCTTCTAAAACCTTGTTCTTAGCTTTATGTTTATGTTAACCTCTGCCTAGGCTTGACAGATACAGATTGTCTAGTGTATATATGGTAAATCCTGGGCTCTTCCAATTTATCGTATATGACAACTTAATTAGTTAAATACTGCCTAAAACTGTGAAACTACCTCATATTTATGATGATTTTAATGTTCTGTCTCACCCTTGTATACTCTGATTTACAGACATGTAGTATGGCACTTTGTTATGTGCTTGCAAGGAAGAGAAATTATTACCAAGTTATTTATTTGTTAGCAATAAAGCAATTCATTTATTTTCATGATTACAACAGCTAAATAGTCAAGTAAGGAAATGCGTCAGAATCATCATCTTGCTGCTGGCATAAATGAAAATTGCCACTTTAGCCAAGTTCCAGATTTAGAGCAATAGAAAAGTTTTCTCCTAAAGTGTATTCTAAACCAATGACGATATTGCATGTTCTGTAAGACCAATACATTAAACTCCAACTATCACACTATGAAAATATGGTCCTATCAGGGTTTTATTTGTAGTTCTCACAGAATTTTTGCCTATGACATGACATCATCAAGGATATTGAACATTTGGAGACCAAAGAGCTGAGACTTAAAAAAAAATGACTTAAAAAAAAACACAGCCATTCCTGAAATGCCAAGAATAACTCAATCGCAGTCTTCAATTATCTAGAATTTTTTTCACATAAAAAAGAAAAAGAAAATTAATTATATTGAAATATAAATCTAAACAATCAGAGGGATTGTCTGAATATGAGCTGATAGCACTAGGGGAACAGAATATTGAAAAATTTAGCAGAAATGTTGTTCTTTCATGGAAAGCTGTGATATGAATCAATAGTTTATCACTTAAATGTCATATGTCATGTTAATAGTTTGAAAGGCATGTAGTAAAGACTAGAATGTGCATAGGTCTTAACTTTGTTTCCCAATACCTTTTTTTAATTAATATGTTTTATTTTTAGAATAGTTTTCAATTTTTTTTAAGTGAAAAGAGAGTAGAATTACATTCAGTTTCTATTATCAAAGTCAGACATTTATATGATACTGTATATTTATTTCTATTATAATATATATATTCTCATTAACTAAAATCTATAATCTATTCTGATTTTTTTAGTTTTATACCTAATATTCTTTTTTTAAGATTTTATTTATTTATTTGACAGAGAGAGACAAAGAGAGAGAGGGAACAGAAGTAGGGGCAGTGGGAGAGATAGAAGCAGGCTTCCCGCTGAGCAGGGAGCCTGACGTGGGACTCGATGCCGGGTTCAATGCCGGTCTCAATCCCAGGACCCTGGAATCATGACCTGAGCCGATGGCAGACGCTTAATGACTGAGCCACCCAGGCGCCCCATACCTAATATTCTTTTATCATTTTTCAGGGTTCTATCCGGGTTACTCCATCTTTTGTCATGTCTCTTTAGGCCCCTCTTTATTGTGAAGTTTACTAGATTTTCCTTGTTTAGGATGACCATGATGATTTTGAGGAGTAAAAGAAAGATATATCGTAGGATGCTCTGCTATTAGAATATGTCTGTT
This sequence comes from Mellivora capensis, assembly GCA_004024625.1. NCBI lineage: Eukaryota > Metazoa > Chordata > Mammalia > Carnivora > Mustelidae > Mellivora > Mellivora capensis. Next base: position 31,975 of record PISX010011828.1, read on the forward strand.
GTTTTTTTTTTTTTTTTTTTTAGCAATATGCATTTGTGTTTTCTCCATGTCTTTTCATAGCTTAGGAAGGGTTTTTAAATAATATTCTATTTTATGTTACACAAAGTTTGTTTATCCATTCATCTACTGAAGAACATCTTGGTTGCTTCTGGTTTTATGGCAATTATAAATAAAGCTGCTGTAAAAGTTTAGGTGCAGGTCTTCGTGTGGACATTCCTTTCAATTCAGCTAGGTAAAAAACTGAACAACTGGCTTTACATGAATTGTATGGTAAGAATGTGTTTAGCATTAGAAGACACTGCCCAACTGTCTTCCGAAGCGACACATCATTTTGTGTTAGAAAGTTCTTAATGCTGTGCATTCCTGCCAGTATTTTGTATTGTTGATTTCCTGTTTCAGTCATTCCAATAGGTATAGAGTGATATATCATTCTCGTTTTAATTTGCAGTCCTCTAACAATGACATCGAGCATATTTTCATGTGCATATTTGCCATCTGTATATGTTCTTCAATGAGGTATTTGTTGGTTTGGGGGTTTTGTTTTTTGTTTGTATTTTTGGATCTTTCAGCCATTTTTATTTCGGGTTGTTTTCATATTGATAGGTATGAAAAATTCTTTGTATATATTGGATATAAGTATTTTATCAAATACCTACTTTGAAAATATTTCTCTATTCTTTGGCTAGCCTTCTCATTCTCTTAGTGGTTTTTTATAAATCATAAGTTTTTCCTTTTAATAAATTCCAACTTATTTATCTTTTCATGGATTGTGCTTTTGATGTTCTATCTAAAAACTAATTACCAAATCCATAGTCACCAAGATTTTCTTCTATTACCTTCTGGAACTTTTATAGTTTTTCATTTTACCTTTAAGTCTATGATCCATCTTGGTTTATCATTGTGAAGGTAGTGAGGTCAGTGTCCAGATTCATTTTGTTGCAAACAGATATACACTTGTTATAGAACGATTTGTTGAAAAGACTATCTTTTCTCTATTGATTGCCTTTGCTAATTTGTCAAAGATCAGTTGACCATATTTGTGGGTTTCTGACTGTGGGAGTGTCAATGCTGGTCTGTTGATCTACTCTTTCTCCAATAGTGTGCTGCCTTGATCACTCTGGATTTAGAGTAATCTTGAAGTGTGGTAATGCCAGTCCTCCAACTTGCTTCCTTTCTCTATCTGTATTATATTGCCTATTCTGTGTTTTGTCTTTTCTAATAAACTTTGTAGTTAGTTATCTACAAAATAACTTGCTAGGAACAATTGTGATTTTGTTTAACCTACAGATCAATTTCAGAAAAATTGAGATTTCAATGAATATGAATTTTCTTGAACTATTATTGAATTAAGAATAAGATCTCTTGAATTAAGAATATCTCTATACTATTTAGATATTTTTTATTTCTTTCATCAGAGTTTTGTAGTTTTCCATGTGTATGTTCTCTACATATTTTATAAGCTTATATATATATATGTATGCATTTTATTTATGATGCCATTAAATAATATTGCATTGTTAATATCAAGTTGTACTTATCTTTTCCTAGTATGAAAAAATAAGTTTTGTATATTAACTTTAGATCTTGAAATGTTGCTATAAGAATACATTAATTCTGGGAAATTTTAATAAATTCCTTGGAATTTTCTGCAGAGATAATCATGTTATCTGTGGACAGAAAGAGAGTCTTATGTCTCCCTATCCAATCTCTCAATTTCTGTCTTTCTCTCCCTCCCTCGCTCCAAGATTCCCAATATGATGTTGAATAGGAATGGTGTGAGGTAACATCTATGCCTTGTTCTTGATCTGTGCCTATTGGATCTATCAATTACTGAAATAGGGGTGTTGCCCTCTCTAACCCTAATACGGTTTTGTCTTTTTCTCCTTGAAGTTTTATCAGGTTTTGCTTCAGATGTTTTGATTCTCTGATATTGGCTGAATATATCCTATGGATTTTTCTGTTTTTGGAGAAATGACCACTTTATCATCATGTAATACTTCTCCTTATTCCTGACAACTTGCCATGCTCTGAAATGACTTGTTCTGAAATTAATATAACTATTCCAACTTATTTTATTAGTGTCAGCATGGCATGTTTCTCCTTTCCTACAGTGTTCACCTCAAAATTCTCCTTCCCAGTTCATACACTAGTAGAAACAACAAACCCGTCTGTTATTTACTGAAGAATTCTCTATTTGTTATTATGCTTCTTTCCTTAAAAATATTTCCTTGAAATACTTGAGGTCCTACCCTTTCAATTTGTTTTTGTTTTTGTTTTTTCCTCAAACTCCATTCACTCCCTTAATTATCTCCTCAATTCTTATAATTTTAAATATCATCTATGTAACAGTGATTCTTAAATTTATATATTTATTCTTACATTCTCCCTTGAAATTATTTTTATCGAATTGAATTCTCTATAATAGCACCACTTACATGTTTAATAGGTATATGCCGTAAACTAAAATTCATCACAGTTAATGATGACTTCAATCCTCCATTTGTTCAAGTCAAAATATCTGTAGCCATCTCATCTTCATATTTTTCTTCTTGTTTCCCTCGTTCCCTACTCTACATCTTTCTCTTTCTCCTCTCCTCTCCTCTCCTCTCCTCTCCTCTCCTTTCCCTTCCTTTCCTTTCCTTTCCTTTCCTTTCCTTTCCTTTCCTTTCCTTTCCTTTCCTTTCCTTTCCTTTCCTTTCCTCTTTCATACCCAATGGCAGAGCTATCATAAAATCTCCTTGGCATTATTTTCAAGATATTTGCAGAATATGACCATTTCTGACTTTGTCTTTGGCCACCACCCTGGTTCATAACATTGCCACTCTTGCTTCTGGATTATTTCAGTAGCCATCTCTCTGTTCTTGCTTTTCTCCTTCCATTATCACCCTTCCACAATAATCCCCAATTCCAGGGTCAATTTTTGATATGTCAAATATGTTCATTTCATTTAGTTAGTTAGGAAATTACTTAGTCTATAAAAGACTTATTTTATTAAAGAAGTTTTCTGTTTACAGCAAAATGGAGACCAGAGGGAAGACTGAATCTAGGGTAGTAATCATCATCATTTACGTGACCTATCACCAGTGTAGAGTCAGCTAATAATCTTTGTCTACTTTAAACACTCCCTTTACATGATTTCCAGTAGAAGAAATAGATGATAAGAATATTGAAGGTTTGAGAACCAAAAATACATTAGCTACTTCTCATGTTCTCTGCAACTTGATAGGCATTTGAGTGTATTTAACTTTATTTACCACTAATAAAATATACAGATATCATCCAAAAGTGAATATGACAGATTTCAAAGTTAATCCCTTCCCATGATGCCAGTTTGTCTCTCTTCTTATATTAGTCTTCTGTAATTTGAGTTTGGGATCTGTGACATTCTAGATAAATGACTCTAGTAAATATTCTTAACAAAAGATGAAAAACAACCTACTTCACAGGATGGCTGCTTAGAAAAAAAATCAACAAAATGCTATAAATCAATATATAAATTACACATTGTTATAAAAATGTCTGTATTTGAAAGCACCCTCCCCTCAAGAGATCTTGTTAATTTTGTCATCAGTTATAATGCAAATATGGATTTTACTTCCTTTAGTCTTAAGTCTTCTGTATGTTGCAAACAAGTAATCTAATTTCTACTTTGAGATTGATCATTTTATCAGCATTTGGGTGCATACTCTTAATTCTTTTAAGAAATAATCTTTTTTATAAATTGATTAGGCATTTTAGATATTGTTTTTTTTCTTGTTTTTTTTTTTTTTTTACTATTCTGGAAAAAATTTTAATACTGTTTTTTGGAGTAGTTTTTGTAGTTTTTGGTTCACAGTAAATTAAGTGTAATGCAGAGATTTCACATGTATCCTGTTTCCCACTTATGCTTAGTTTCCCATTTCCATCATCCCCCACAACACGGTATATTTGTCACAACTGATGAATCTACATTGACACATTATAATTACTCAAAGAGCATAGCTTACATTAGGTAAATTTTTTTTCTTATCAATACCAGTTTAAGAATATATACCAAGAAATGTTTATAGCAAAGGAAGTTAAGGGGAAATAAAGTAGGGTTCTTTCATATTTAATATTTATCTGTGCCATGATTTTAAAGAGAAAAATAACATTTCTTTCCATAATAATTTGCTCTCCTAATTTGCACACAATATATTTCTTATAAAAAGAAATCTTATTGAAAGTCACCACTTTGAAAGGCCCAGGAAAATGCTCAGATCTTGTTCAGATTTCCAATAGAGCATCTCTAGAATTTGTTTTTCAAAAAGTCCCCACTGGCAAATCATTTCAAAAATATAAGTACATTTGATGTAATGAAGGTATATGCTACAGTCATCTCTGAAGGATTAACAAATTACTGCTCTTGATTCTATTTTACTTAAACAGTATTCCAAAGAAATAAATAAAGCAGAGAAGGAAGCAGGAATTGGAGGATGAATTATGTAGCAGTGGCCACTTTTGTAATGTTTCTTAGTTGTATAATACATTAGAGTTCAGGTAACTTTTTTTTTCTGAACCCCATTTTATCTTTACATCAAACCCATGAATTTAGTATGAACAGTTGCTCAATATACTTAATTTAAGGTGGAGAAAAACCCCAGTGGGGGTAAGTGACATATCCAGGGGCCTACACCCAGTAAATGGCAGAAGCAAATCCTAGGTCCTCCACTCTGACCTGAACTTCTAGAGCATGGGTGAGGATACGGGAGATTTACCTCAAAAAGTGTATACACTTATTAGGTAATATGGGCAATGTATCAAGAAAAACAAAACAGGAGAGAGAGAGAAAGAGAGAGAGAAATGACACATAGGCCCATGAGAAAAGAATTATGGTTACAAGGCTGCCAATACCAGAGTAGAGAAAGTGTTTGCATGTTATTCACTAAAAGCATGTGACAAAAAAAGTGAAACACCACTGGGAAAACAAATGTTGGGCCAGGCCCCTGTATACCTTTCTAAGAAGCTTGGACTTTTAAAATTTTATTTATTTATTTTTTTAATGAAATGCGAAGCCATGGAGAAATTTCTGTAATGGGGAATGAAATTATTAGATTTTAATTCTTGCAAGACCATCTGACTTTAGTGTGAAGTATGGTTAGAATGAAGTAAGAGTCGAGGCAAGCAGAATAATAAGGAAATGATTGCAATAATGTAGGTCAAAGATAATTATGAGGTTATTTAAAGCATGGAGTTAAACTGACAGACTAGAAAACCAGAATAATTTTTGAAATGTAGGACTTGTTGATTAATTGGGTGTTAGAGATGAAGGACCAGACTCCATCTGTCAAGGGTTAGTGGATGTAAACCATACTTCATTCACATTGAGAGAAGTAATAAAGGATACCAGTTCCATAAGAAACCTCTTTTTGAGAAACTTTCATGCTGACAGCCCTGTTTGAAAATTTGAGTACATATTTAGGAATATTTTCAATAGTGTAAATGGTCTGATTTGTAGAATGATTAATGGAAAGGTAACTGCTTTATTGGTTTCAGTTCTGCATGTAAGGAGCCTGAAGGCTTCCACTCCATCTAACAAGTAAAGAGCTCAGCAAACTAAAAAAACAACAATTTTTCTATATTCTGTATAAGAAAAAAGTTGCAGGGCAAACCAATGCACCCCGTATTTGGAAAACAGACATGCAAAAACAGAGTCACAGCTTACCAGAGATGGAATTCAGAAGCGCAAATCTCCATGAGAACCAGTGTCTAGGTAGGAAAACCTGGGCATTATGTGAGGAATTGTTGGAAGATCGGTGTGGAAAATTCCGAGTTAAACTCTCCAAGGAGACCGACTGTAGGAGAGATGCCAAAATTTTGTGGTAATTGCCTTAGGGGAGCTCAACTAGTTTGTCAAGAAAATAAAGGAGAAAAATCCCCTCATGCTTATGGAAGGGGGAGGTGCAATGGAGCAATCTTGAAGTATGCCACAGCACTCTTTTCTTATTAACAAGGCCTAACCTCAGGAAAACTTAGGTAAACAGAGTCTAGCCTTCTAGGGTATTACCACAGCCTAACTAAACTAACTCCAACCAATGGTGGCCATTCTCTCCTGCTTAAGAAGGGAGAAAAAACACTAAGAACCACTTGAAAGTTCACAGTCCACAGGTATAGGCACACTAAAAAGCTGTGACAGAATCATAGGACTATAGATTGCCCCTCCACCCACCCCATTCTTCACCACCACATTACTATAGGCCTATTTACAGTAGTTCCTTTTACATAGTACATCATGTCCAGCTATCAAGAAAACGTTACAAGGCATACCAAATGGTAAATCACCTTTTGAGAAGATTGGTGCAAGCAACAGAACCAAACATGGCAGGGAAGTTGGTATTGGCAACCAGCAATTTAAAACATCTCTAATAAATAGACTAAGAGCAATAATGGGTAAAGTAGACAGCATGCAAAGCAGATAGGCAACGTAAGCAGAGAGATAGAAATCATAAGAGAAAAAAGAAATTATTAAAAAAAAAAAACTGTCAAAGATGGGCGCCTGGGTGGCTCAGTGGGTTAAGCCTCTGCCTTCCACTCAGGTCATGATCCCAGGGCCCTGGGATCGAGCCCAGCATCTGGTTCTCTGCTCAGCAGGGAGCCTGCTTCCCTCTCTCTCTGCCTGTCTCTCTGCCTACTTGTGATCTCTCTCTCTATATCAAATAAATAAACAAAATCTTAAAAAAAACTGTAGAAGAAATGAAGGATGGCGTTTATGGGATTAGTACACTAGACACAGCTAGAGGAAAAAATTGTTGACTCAGAAGTTATATCAGCAGTATTATGAAAACCCAATAGGAAAGGAGAACTAAAATTGGGAAAACAGAATATCCAAGACTGTGAAACAAATACAGAAGGTGTAATATATGCATAATGGGAATACCAAAAGTAGATAAAGGAGAAAAGGGAACAGAAGAAATATGTGATACAATAATGACTGAGAATTTCCTTAAATTAATGTCAGGCACTATCTGAGAATACTGAGCAGGATCAATGTTAAACGACATTCCTAAGGGAACTACAAGAAATCAAAGACAAGGAAAAAATCCTGAAAGAAACCAACTGAAAAAAAAAAAAAAAAGCACTTTACCTATAGAGTAAAAAGCTAAGAATTACATCCAGCTTCTCCTCAGAAACCATGCAAGCAAGAAGAAAGTGGAGCAAGATAAAGTAATGAGAGAAAAATTCAACCAGTCTGGAATTCTGTATCCTATAAAATTATCCCTTAAAACTGTAAGAGAAATAGAGTCATCCTCAGATAAACAAAAGTTGAGGGAAGCAGTTGCCAGTAGACCTCCTTTGTAAAAAGAAATGTAAAAAGAAGTTATTTAAAAAGGAAAATAAAATGATGTATAAGTTAGAAACTCAGATCTACATAAAGAAAAAATAAACATCAAAAAAGGAATAAGTGAAAATAAAATAAAATAAAAACTTTTATTTAGGGGTGCCTGGTGTCTCAGTCATTGTCTGCCTTACTTAGCTCAGGTCATGATCCCAGGGTCCTGAGATTGAGCCCCACATCAGGCTCCCTGATCACTGGGAAACCTGCTTCTCCTATTCCCTCTGCTTGTGTTCTCTCTTGCTGTCTCTCTGTCAAATAAATAAATAAAATCTTAAAAAAAAACTTTTATTTACTTAAGTTTAGTTGATCAAACATATTTTTTCAAAATAATAGCAATAATGTGTTCAATTATCTGTTTAATATACATATACATGTATATATACATACATATATATACATGCATGTATGTATGTGTGTGTGTGTATATATATACATATGTGTGTGTGTATATATAATATATGCCTGTGTATAAATTAACTAAATGGCAACAGTGATACAAAATGAATTTTAAGGGAGGGGATTGTTATTTTGTTGTTGTAATTTAATAAATACTCCTTAGTCATTATAGTGTTATTTGAAAGCAGATTGGATTGGTTATAAATGTGTATTGTAAACTCTAAAGCAACCACTAAAAAAAGTAACAAAGAAAGTATAACTTATATGTTAAGAAGGGAGAGAGAGTGGAATCATACAAAATGTACAATTCAAATCTCAAAAGACAGGAAAAGGGTGGGACAAAGTAAAAGAAAAGCAACAGGTAGAAAATAATAATAAACATGGTAGATATTAATCCAACTATATCAGTAGTCACTTTCAAAGTGAATGGTCTAAATGTGTCAATTAAGGCAGAAATTATCAGAATGGATACATAAACTGTGGTACATCCAGACAATGGGTTATTATTCAGCCCTAAAACAACACAAGCTCTCCAGCCATGAGCAGACATGCAGGAACTTTAAATGTATCTCAGGAGGCAAAAGAAGCCAATTTGAAAAGACTACAAACTATATGATTCCAACTATGTGACATTCTGAAAAAGACAGAACTATGGAAACAAAAAGATCAGTGGTTGTCACAGATGGGGATGGTCGGGGAGGGATGCATGGATAGAACACAGAGTATTTTTAGGACAATAAAATACTTTGTATAATACCATAATGATGGAATAATGCCATTGTATTTTGTCCAAATCCATAGAATATATCACACCAAGAATGAACTTTTAAGGTAAACTATGGACTTTGGGTGATTGTGATGTGTTAATTTAGGTTCATCAGTTTTAATAATGTACCACTCCACTAGGGATGTTGGTAATCTGAGGGGCTATACAAGCATAGTTGGGAAGTCTCTGTAGCTTCCTCTCAGTTTTGCTGTGAACCTAAAATTGTTCTGAAAGCAGAAAGTCTTATTGTTAAAACCTGTTTTATCATAAAAGAATATTACACTTTTAAGAGCTATTAAGAAAGCTATTAGATTGAGATTAGATCATTTATATTTCCAATTGGATAAATGGGCAGGCATAATAGATCAAGAATTTCAAGGTCAGCATAAGGATCCCAGCTTCAACTCACAAATTGGTGAACTCCCCAGTCCGACAGGTGTCTAGAGGTACAAATCAAAAGACATAATTCCTGCCATGTGTGAGAGGTTGGAATATGAAGCTACTTCTCAACTCCATAATGTGTTGTTAACAACACTGACTACCATGGATACTTTTGGTGGAAAAACGGGGCCAATTCAAACATTAAACAGAATGCAGTCTGAAGTAAATTATTGGTCAATCTTTGTTTCCTCCAGCTGCAGTCACACTGCTGTGTCCTTCTCCACCATTATGAACTGGCAGGAAAGACTGAAAGCACTAAAAGGTATGGAACAGTTCCTGGCACATTTTTTTTTTACTTTGTTTTTCAGGTTTTGCTTCCCTAATCCACTAGTAATGGACTTGCAATTGCATTTTGAAGAAATGTTAGAATGGAAAACTGTGGGCAGTTCCTATGACTGATTTCCTAGCAACAAGTATGTTTTTATCCAGATTCTAATAAGCAATTGCAATTTTTTTCCCCACAATTCTTACTCTTGCATGTCCTTAGGGAATTTCTGGAGGTCTTAATTTAGAATGTGTGTAGACTTTGACTTACTACTTTAAGCTTATGGAGGGTAGGGGAGTTTTAGATTAGATTGAACCGTAATATTTCTTCCAGTTCCTTCCCAGACAGACTACTCAGAGCCTGATTTTTCTGCTGTTTGAATTGATCTTACTCACTTTCGTCATCTTGACATGCAGAAGCTTCAAGGAACTACTCAATCCTAATACTTAGTGAGAGGCACAGTGGGCTCAGTATTGCCAAGTCTAAGCCAAATTCTTACTCCTGTGAAGAGGGCTGGGGAGGAAATAGCACTGAAGCTCAGAATGAGCAGGAAGGGAAAAGAAAAGTTAGCATTTCCAGCTTCACATTGATTTCTCTGATTCCAGAGGGTTACAATCACTGCCAATGGATGCAGTCAAACCTTCTAATCTTTTTGAACATTTTTTTTTAGAATCGGAAATATAGAAAAGGAAGAAAAGCAGACTGCTGGCATGTGCCTCATAAGCTCATATCAGGTTCTTACAGCCAGCTGGAACCCAGGACATTCTGTGTTCCATGCCTGAACCATCTGCAGTTTTAGCTATAGCCGCTCTTGGCTGGCAATGCAATGGTGAAAGGATTCACTAAAATGGCCTGGTGTGAAGTAGAGGGACTTAATAACAATACTGAACTGCTTTTGTCTTTTAATTTCTTCATTTCCCCATGCTCATTTTTAGACTTGAAAGTATAAAGAATTTTTGGAAATGGTTATATTGATGCATATGTTAGCATACTTGAAACCTAAAACAAGGCAAAAAAGTATCAACTCTTGAAATATCTACGTGACTAACCACAACTTAAGTGTGTGCCTTTCAAAGGCAAGAATCACTTCTAACTGCCATTAACCCAGCTTTATTGGGTGGGTAATCATTAACGTCACTCAATGGATATGTAATACAATGTATAGAGGTTCTAGGTAGCCATACTAAACAAGTTTTGATTCTTCTAATCTACCTGCTAATCTTTGGTAAACAAAAATTTTCTAAACATTCTTTCTTCATGTCTCTTTTACTTTTATGATATGCTCAGAACGACTCTTCAAATAATTCTGTGATGAAACACACAGTCATATCAATACTACAGTCATGAAATTCATGTAGTGTGAGAATTACTATATACAAAGTTGAGGGATTAGCAACGTGACCACTTTTATTTAGGCCAGTATAATTTCTTTTCATTCCTCTCTGCCTGATCTGATAAAATGTTCATTGCATCAATGCCTATACCATATACTCATTGAATAGTATTAATTACCATTTATACATAAATCATTTACAAAGTATCTGACAAATATTAATCACTTGATTAGTATAATTATAGCTGCTGTTATTAATAGTAGCATATGGCATAACATTTCATAGTGCAAATTCTGAAGTCAGACTACCAGAGTTCAAATCTGAATGCTTCCACTTACAAGCTGGGCATATGGATAATAAGAAAATTCTCTCAGTGCTTCTTTGTTCTCATTTCTAAGAAGTTCCTTCAAATTAATTCTTAAATACATTAAAAATTTTTATATTCTTCCTATTAAAGGGAAAAAAAGGGGTGGTTCATTATTTTTTAAAGATACTTTTTCTTCCTGAATTCTTGATGAAATAATTTTCTTAGAATTTAACCTGGCTGGATGATGGAGTTGGTAATATATTGATTTCAAAGCTTTAGATATGAAGATATATGTAAGTAATTATTAGACAGTCAAAAATATAATGTTAAATACAGAATAGTCAATAATAATAGCAGGTCATACTAAGAAATAAGGAGATATAACCTGGTTATTCTGGTGCCAGAAAACACTACCACTTCAATATGTTCTGCTTATGAAGTGGAAAGGACTTGAGTTGTTTCAAAAATAATTGTAAAATTATTTTTCTTAAATTAGTTTCCTTTTTTTTAACTAAATGTAAATTGTATACCTTTGAAATAAAATAACCAAGAAATCTGCATTGGGGGAAATAAATTCCTTCTAATTGGTATGTAAATTCTAAGGATTTGTTCTAATAACCAGATCAACTAAATTGTATTTGTGTCTTTCTTAAAGCCTAGAAAATTTGTACATTCTCATGGAATTCTTTGTAAAGAGCCATTTTCCCTGGGACCCATAGCCCAGAAGATGACAATTAACATAGTATAATTTAAAACTATGTATTCAATATGTAAAATGCACTCCACCAAGCAAAAGAAATATATAATATAATAAGAATAATGGTTTAAAATACCTTGATATGAACTTGTTATAAATATGAATCCCAGAGATATTACATATCCGTTTATCAAGTCAGAGTACCAAATTAAAATAAAGACTAATGGTCAATATTCTTTGAATGTTTATTATATACAAGTGATTGTGTAGGAAGAGTAATCTGCCTTATATCCTTTAATCTTCATTTAAAAAATAGGTTGAGATAGACAAAAAATAGCTTGAGATAGGTTGAGTATTACCCATTACATTAATTATTTCTTGCGTTTATTATCTCATGATTCCTATTGGTCATAAATCTGGACAAGATCAGTCTGGGTTCTTTGCTTCAGAGTTTCATACAGGTTGCCGTCAAGGTATCATCCAGGGCTCGGGTCAAATAAAGGCTCTGCTAGGGAAGGATTAATTTACATGATCATGGGATAGATACAGTTCTTCAAGAGTTGTTGGACCAAAGTCCTGAGTTTCTTATTGACTGTGGAGTGGAAACCGCCCTCACTCAGCTTTTTGCCATATGGACCTCCTCCAAATGGTAGTTTATTTCACCAGAGAAAACAAATAAGAGAGCTAGAGAGAATATGTCAACAAGGGAAACACACACACACACACACACACACACACACACCACCTCAATCCTATATAGACTAATCTTGTAAGAGACACCCATTGTGTTCATCATATGATTTTATTAGGAAGTGAGTAGATAAAGCACACATGAAAGAACATGATTACATGATTAGTGGTTATGGGTATGACTGAAAACCACTTACGAAGCTGCCTGTCACATTCATGGTTTGTGAATGAAGGAGCTGCAATGTCATTTGGACAATTAACTTGTCCTGTATTACCTGAATAATAAGTGACAGAGTCAGTATATGATTTCAGCCTGAATCCATATTCTTGACTGTTAAACTGAACTTCTATACACTAAGCAGCAGCCAATGATGAAGGCCAAATCAAATATATCTCTCTTTTCGAGAGAACATTTTTTGTTCTATAGTGGGGTTCTGGGAAGATGGCCTAGGAGGAAACATCAGGAATCTGTCTTTCCATCTAGACAACAAGTTTACTGGCAGAATTTGTCTGAATATTGTCTAATTATTTTAGAACTCCAGAGTCTATTGAAAGCTTGTAACTTCCAAGGGAAGGCTTTGATGGTAAATTGAAGTTAATTTTAGTGAAATTCAGCTTTTTTTTAAAGATTTTATTTTTATTTATTTGAGAGAGAATGAGTGAGAGAGAGCATGAGAGAGGAGAAGGTCAGAGGGAGAAGCAGACTCCCCAAGGAGCCAGGAGCCCGATGCGGGACTGGATCCCGGAAGTCCCGGATCATGACCTGAGCCGAAGGCAGCCGCTCAACCAACTGAGCCACGCAGGCGCCCTGAAATTCAGCTTTTAACACATATTCCCCATTTCCCACTCCCCAGTCCCAGGCATATAGTTATTCCTTCGTCATAGGACCAGCTTGCACTTAGCTTGTGGGAGTCAGGGCAGGAAAAAATTGGAGATTTGTACTCTGATTATTGTTTACTGCTTTTGCTCTCAGAGGTATGGAAAAAGAAAGGAGTTGGCATTGTTGTTGTGTCTCTCACCTTTATTGCAAGCCCTTCTCCCTTAAGCTGAATTGACTTCCAATGCATTTAAAGGTCTGGTACTCCTCCATTCATTTTTTTCTCTTTCTTCCTTCCTTCTTTTCCTTCTCCTTTCCTTCCCTTCTCTTCTTTCCTTCTAGTCTTTCTTTCTTTCTCTGTCTCTTTCTTTCTTTCTTTTTTTTTTTTTTCCTTTTGGGACCGAGATTCAACACTGAGACATTCCAAAGCAAGTTCACATACAGGGGAAATTAAAAAGTGACCAGGTATGCCCAGTGAAAGTGCAGGCTGAGAAAGGACCTGAGGAGATCTTTAGTTTATAACTCAGACTGATCTTTGACAAAGAAAAAATCTACCAATAATAATAATAATAATAATAAATCAGTAATCCCTGAGGGAAGGAGCAGACTCTTACTTCCAAAATTATCATATTATTATATTCAAATGTCCATGTTTCTACAAAATATCACAAAGCTTTAAACAAACCAGAAAAGTATGCCTTATCCATCAGAAAATAATAAATTAAAAGAAACTGTCTCTGAAAAGAGCCATTACAGGACAGATGTACTAGATTAAGATTTTAAAATAACAGATATTCAAAGAACTAAAGGGAGATGTAGAAGAAGTTAAGAAAATGATATATTACCAAAATGGAAATATCAATAAAGAGATGGAAAGTCAAAAAAGAAATTAAAAATTAATTCTGAAGTTGAAAATTATAGTAACTGAGGGATTTAAAGGCAGATTTGAGCATTTGGGGGTGGTGTCCAATCTAAGGAACACAAAGAAAAATTTTGGAAAAGGGGAACAGAACCTAAGGGACCTGTGGAATACCTTCAAACATTGTGGGAATTCCAGAAGGAGAAGAGAGAGAGAAAGTAGGAGACACAAAATTCAAATATATAATGGTACTTTCAAATTTCATAAAAGTCATGAGTATAAAGATCCAAGAAGCTCAAGGAACTTTAAATAGGATGAATCCTAAGGCACCCCCACTGAGGCACATTATAATTAAACTTTGAAAGTCAAAGACAAAGGTAGACTCTTGTAAAAAACCAGGAAGGGGAACTCATAACATGCAAGGGATCCTCAGTAAGATTATCAGTTTATTTCTTGTCAGAAACTTTGGAGTCCAGAAAGTAGTGGGCTGATCTATTCAAAGTGGTAAAAGAAAATAAAAACAAAAACAAAAACACTGTCAATCAAGAATCCTATGCCTTTAAGACTATCTTTGAAAAGTGAGGGGGAATTTAAGGCATTCCTGGATAGACAAAAGCTGAGGCAGTTCATTACCATTAGACCTGTCCTGAAGAATTGCTAAAAGGAGTCTTATAGGTTGAAATGAAATGATACTACACAGCAACTTGAAGTTGTATGAAGAAAGAGATGGAGATTTCAGCAAAGATGTACACATGGGCAGGAATAAAACCTAGTATTATTGTAGTAATGGTTTAAAGTCCTACTTTTTTTTAGAGCCCAATACATTAAAAATTGAGTCTGAAAGCTAGTTTTCCTGTAATTTTGGTTTGTAACTCCATATTTTGTTTTCTATGTAATCTAAGACTAAGGCATTTAAAAGAATTACAAATTTATATTTCTGCATATAAGTTATAAAGAGAGATTACAAATATATGCAATATACATATATAGATCTATGTAATATATAATAAGAAGAATACATGTAATTTTGTGACATCAGTAACTGAAAGAGGTGGGGATGGAGCTGTAAAGGAGCAGGAAAAAACAAATGTTCTATGATTCCACTTCTATGAAATACTTAGACCAGTCAAAAATTATAGAGACAGAAGGTAGAGTAGTGGCTGCTAGGGTCTGAGATGATAAGAATGGGGAGTTTTTGTTTAATGGGTATAGAGTTTCATTTTATAAGATGAAAAGAGTTCTGGAGATTAATGATACTATTACAACATTATGAATGTATTTAATACCCCTGAACTATGTAGGTAAAACTGATTAAGGTGGTAAATTCATGTCATGTGTATGTTACCACGGGGAAAAAAAAACCAACAGAAAAAGTGATTAGCAGTCTTCATCTAATCATCTAAAGGAAGAGACCAACTAGTATGACTTCAGTCTAAAATGACATATCATCTTTAGTTAGAGATTACAGTTAGAAAAGGACTCCTTAATTTTATCTGCCCACTTGAGCTGTTCCAAGCACAATTATACAGCAAGAAAATGTAAAAGGCAGGATACATTCTTTTAGCACTTGATTAGGCAGTACCCTACAAATGCCAAAATCTTGGTGGATATCACTATCCGACTGGACAGTTGGCTCTGTGAAACGCAGTTGAGGACATTTGCATTGTACCATGAAACTTTCTCCCAACAAATAGGAATTGTGTTTTTCTCTCAGAGGTGTATATTTTAAAAATCATCTCATAAAAGATAAGTAAGAATAACTCTTTGGTCTATAAGACTCGTAGATAAGTTGATTACCTGTCATAGCTTAACATGTGTGTTTTATTTTTTTTTCAGTCTACAATAAAAACAGGACAACATGTTTTTTAAAAACTTAATAGACATCATATACTGAACTCACTGCTACATTGATGTCATTTTATCTCCACCTGGACTCACTTTTATTGGCATAAAGCCATTGTCCATGATGCTTAATCATAGAGCACAACCGTAGTTACTCCCTCTCCCCAGGAGCTGGAACTCAGATTCATAAACTTAATGCCAGAAAATACCCAACTGTCCCAACCCAAATTGTCACCTATGTATAGCTTCTTCCAGAGCTGTTCTAATTAGCAGGCATAGGCAGCTGAAAAAAGAAAAGCTTGAAGATACTCTTTGTCTAACAATATCAAGGCATATCAGAAATCTTTGAGACTTCTCAAAGAAAAAAACTGTAGATTATCCAGTGTCAGTCACAGGGTTGTCTACTGAAAATAGAGTATGATACATGTGCCAGCTGCTATAAAGGTATCTGCTAATCTGACTGCTTCTCTCAGTGCATGTGCTATTAGATTGGAGTTAGAATAAGTGGGAGGAGAAAATCTTGTCTTCTGTCTTGTTACATATAACTCTGGTTTCTCTGCAGTCTTGCAAACCACAGAGCTATAATTTTGCATTCACCTGCTTTTTCTTTAATTCCCAAAAAAGTTCATGGTCAAAGTCTTTATTCTTCTATTTGGCACTTTGATTGCTATTAGACATAGTCCCCACTTGGGAAGATGCAATTTCTTAGCAAGGTTAAGTTTGGTGATTAATGTGAGGTAGAATTTAGTATCTACTTACCCAACGCGTACCTAGACATCTTTGTGGAATGCATCAACTTCGTAATCATCTGTGGTGGTTCTGTTTAAAGTTCTAAATGTTACATCAGGAGATGGTCTCTGTCTCTACTACATGCTAGTCATAGAACTAAGCCTTCCAAAAACCATGTAGGTGCTGACTTCGAACTTGGCTTATCACTGCAGACACTCTGGTTAGAAAAATTGAGCAGGCTGAGAAAACCAATACTCTCAGGAGGCACAAAGATGTCAATGAAAATTTTATCACATCCCTTCCTAAACTTCAGAGTTTAAGATTAAAAGCACTCCATGATAGAGAAGACATTTTCAAATCAAAATGGGTCTTTTTATACTAGCATGAGTAAAGAGAATATTTCAATCACAAGCAGTTTGGTAATCCTTGAAACCCATAAAAGCAAGAGTCACCTAGTCAAACAGAAGCAAAAACCAGCTTTGCACTGTCTACATGAAGATAGCCTTAGCCAATAATCTTACAGTATTCATGTTCCACCAGGAAATCAGCTGTGTGAAGGAGATGGATCAGTAGGCTGATTTTACCTGAGGTCATTAAATTTTAATTTCAGACCCTTCTTGTTTTGGTTCCACACCTGACAAATATAGTTTACCATGTCCAGTTGCCAATAGTGAGTTGGTCAATTTCATTTCCGGTTTTGGTGACAGATTTATTTAACCTTACACATTTCAAAATAGGCATTTGAATTTATACACAATCTCTAGGGCTTATTAAACACACACACACGCACACACACCTTCATTTGCTGTGCAAGTAAAATCACTGTTGTCATAAAGAGTGGGGCAGGTTTTTCTGCCTGACAACCCAAATTGCTTATCTTATAGAAATGCCTAAAGGGAATGGATGTTAGATGGTATTTATCCTTCTACTGAAAACAGTAGTGCTTCCTCTGTATAGTTACCCCATCCACAGATGGTTCTCTACTGCCATGAGACCTATTGCTGCATCTATTAAAGGTCTCCCTGTTTGTATCAACATCACATCATCTCTCATATTCAGAAAGCATTTCACTAATAAGAAAGCAATATTTGCACATACCACCTCATTTAATCTTCATTATATAATTAGTATTGTAATTTGTATTCTCCAGTGGCAGACATTTAGACTGACTGGGTAAGTGACTTTGCCAGGTTTGCAAGCTTGCAAATGCTTGAGGCTAGGATTGAAACACAAGAGTTAAAGAGTTATTTTAACAAAGGCTTTAGAATCTCACATCAGCTCAGTGCTAAATGATTGTAAAAGATTTTGCAAACAATCTTATCTTTACCTCTTTTTTATTCACAGCCAGAGAAAAAAGCAGAACATTAGAATGAGTTTTTCTATAACTTCCAAATGAAATTAGTTTGCCTAAAACCTGATAAAAACAAATAAGCATGTTAAAATTCTGATTTGTGTCTCTTGAAGTAAACAAATGTTTACTCACTCTGGAACTCTATTGACCCTTCTAAAGAGAGAATATGTTTTAGACTTATGATTTCTTCAAATTCTTACTAATGATTTAAACTTCAGATAAGAATAAAGAAGAATACCAATATCGATTTTCATAAGTAAACGATTTTATAAGCATGTACGATGATGCATTTGCCATTGTTTTCCCTAGTAAACGCTCAGGTTCTCAAATCAGTAATGAAGTTATGTATTCCTGACAATGGTGGACTGAAGCTCTAAATTCCATATGCTCAAATCATTGTTATGGAAAGATTAATGGGAATTCATGGAGAATCAAGAAAAAAATTGCCATTTAATTTTATGTATAATATCAAGAGTGAAAAGTATATGGTAATACTAGAAATAAAACATGTGTCATTGCTCATTGCGTATAATTAACTTACAAATGTATTATTCATTGCCTTGTGATTTGAAGCATTGCTTTTGTTCAGGGGAAGCATTAATAATTACTAGCAGAGTTTCTGCTATCCAGCCAATGCTTCTCGTTACTTCTATTTACAATTGCATTATATTATTAATTAATTCACTCATTTATCCAATTATATGTTTCTTTGATAAATATCTTATTCTCAAGCATTGCCATAAGCTAAGAGAATGCAAACAACAATGAAGATGAAGAGTTTCTGTTCTAATTTTCATTACATTGTAGGTTTAAAATTGCAAATCAAGAATATTTAAGAAATTTGGAAAGAGTCTATACTGTGCATAAACATCTCGTATTAACACTTTCTTGGTCAACTTTGTAGAAAGAACTATACATTCTTAGATTGGCAGTGATTTAACAAACATGTCATAAAAACAGATTGCTTTTTCAATACCTGACATATAATAACGTATATTTTATTGAATGCTTAAAGTTATTGGGCACTCAAGCTATAGTAAAAGTTATATAATTACATACACCATTATATATAAATATTATATGTATGTATATATTATAATAAGGTGGATATTATATATATATTTGTTAGAGCAAATGTTTATTTATTGTTCATGTCCAATTTAATCCAGCTCTCTTTAGTATCCTCTTCCAAGTGGTTAATCAGGGGTCCAACCTGCTTCTATCTTGCAATTTAGCCTTTTGTCGGAATACATGTCTTCCATCTATGTAGACAAAGAATGCAAGATTATGGATAATAAAAAACACCTTCTTCACAATTGTTTACCATGGGGTATACTCTTTTTGCTGTGTTCTACTGGCAGGCAAAATGGGTTATTTGATCTACCTAGATACCAAAGACTGCATACTGAGGATCATGAAGATATTTGAAAGATATTTGAAAAGCACTAGTGACCTCTCTTACTGCCTGTACCTTCTTGGTTTCTTCTCTGTGACTTATAGTCTACAAAGATAAGGCATATACCTTCCTCACATCCAATATTTGAAAGTGGAATAGGAAAAGAATATGTATTTGCTGCCCTTTTAATGTAACAACAATATTTCGATCTATTTCTAAGACCTAATTCTCAAAACACTCTACTTAGATTTTTTTACTCCTCAAGCTTGCCTCTCTCAGGCTATCTGGAAAGTAAGTAGAAAGCTATACCCTGAATCTAATCTATTTCTCGATGTATTTTACTGAATTGAGATTTTCTTATCATAACTTTTTATTTTAATATTTCAAATTTACACAACTTTAGCAAGAATAGGGCAAGAAACACCTGTGCCTCCTTACAGAGATTCACCAGTTGTTTCAATCTTGTGCCATTTCCATCATTATTCTCCCTCTCATTCCTTTCTCTGTAGATCTGTTTCTGCTCTATTCATCCTCGCCATTACTGATTCAAATATTATACACTTTTCTAATTACTAGAACTAGTTACTTTGAGCTTCATAAGAAGATTTGACAGGAAATAGGATAATTTTGCTGCTTATTTTGGAAATGATTTTGACTCTTCTTGGCTCTTTTTATTTTTTTCTTTTTTAAACAATTTCGGGTCTTGCTTGAAAAGTATGTCGAAAAGCGCCAGTGAGATATTTATTTGATTTGCCTTGAATTTTGAGATACAATTGATGAGAACTGAGGTAGCCAGTGTTGTTTGGCTGGTTTTTCTTTTTTATCGCAGTTTGTTTAGTTTTGTTCAGATTGTCTTTGTGCTACAGTAGTATCTCTTTTTTTTAAATAAAAGACTAACCAGAGTTCATCTTTAACACAAATTATGTAGAACTCTATTATTAGTGGGTATCTGAACAGTCTGTGTTATTACTCAGTTATCGCCTTCTGTGTCCTGGTGTGCTTTGAGAGATTTTCATTACCTATAAGCAAAGGAAAGATAATTCCACTGTAGATCATGAAACTTGTGCTCCCCTTTTGTTGTGTAGCAACAAGGAAAAGACTGTTCTCCAGCAGGCCACAATGCACACACTCCCCACTCAGACTTGAAGATCTCTGCAGTTGGGCCTTTAAATACTTAACTTAGGCTCATTCAGAAATTTGGCCCAAACTCAGCCATCTCTGAGTCTAAGAATATCTCTTGTGACTTGGGATCAACATGTCTTATTCCACAACCACATCTTTCTGAACAAGTCCATACCACTTGGAGGATCCCTCTATCACACAGCTATTGACTAATCACAAGCTGCAATCCGCTGAGGTCTTTTAGTGAACCATTAAGATACTTCAAAGACCACATTTGGATTCTACTATAATCCTCCTGGGATTTAAAAGTCATTCTCAGTCAAAAACACCAAGGAGAGATTATCAAGATCCCAGAGGCAAGGGGGAAACAGGAACACAAAAGATATATGTGTTTCAGTTTCAGAAATGTGTATTTCCCCTTTCAGGAAGTTTTCTGGGTTCTTCTTATATTCTCCCCATGTTGGCACATTGTAATATGCATTTCCCAGTCCAATGATTGAATAATTTCCACATGGGTAAGCAAGTTCCCCACAATTGGCATCACACTATTGCCTGAATCATCTTGTTCTGTTTAGGGAGATCCGAAATCAAACATCTACCAATGGAACAGAAATGGATAAAGATGAATATAAATTCTTTTATCAACTAGAAATACTGAGATTTTATAGGTAGGGACATTCAGTCATGTATCTGGGAGCGTGGTAGCCAAATTTTGCTTGATTTCAGGATTCTGAATTTAATTTGCTTCTTTTATTATGGCTATTGCTCACCTCTGGATATAAGTACATATTTAATTTAGAAATAGTAAAACTAATGGAGCTAAATTTATTGAAAATGTATTGTGTTTAATGCAATGAGATATGTATATCTATGTCTCTATGTATCTATGTGTAAACACAGATATAGATATATTATGATTACATAAGTTTGATCTCACTTAAAGCAACAACAATTACATTTTTGTTTGTATTTTTTTCCCAAGTTTATAAAACACATGCATACACACAAACAAAATGAAGAACTACAGTTATTTAACTTCCTCTAACTAGGAAGTGGCATAATTAGGGCTGAAATAGAATTATGATGACACAACGTCTGACTCTAGACTCTGGGCTCTTAACCATGATTTCTGATTTATTTCAAATTGTATATTTTATCTTATTAATTTTAATTAAAAACTATGAGTCAGATAAAACCAAATGAACCAAGATGACTTAGGTACTTATCATATATCTTCCAGCCTTGAATTCAATTTTTACAAATTGCTACTAGAATATAATTATTATATTTTGTATTTTTCAGACATATTATAGCTTATGTTCTGTATTTTGGCTTCATTTGTTTTAGTAATAAATTCACATTTCTTATTACGTAGTCCATGACATCAAAAGTCTTCATTAATATTCTTTCATTTGTTTCATCTCTTAATAGATCCTTAATTAATTATCTCAATCTGTCATTTCTCTCTGAAAATTTCCAGTTCAATCCCATTCTGTTTTCTACACAAAGAAATTGGTGTAATTGCTCCTGTCCTTTTAATTCTCAGTAATCAATCATCTGGCTCAAAGATGCAAGGAAAAGTTCAAATGTCCCCTTTCTGTGAACATTATGTTGAAACAATAGAGAATCAGAATTATCTGCCTTCACACCGTTTGCTATTTATGTTATACTGACTTCAGTGTCCCACTGTTTTCTTTGTCATAATCTGAGTCTCCCAGGAGATTCTTGCCTGGGATAATAATTTTCAACTTTTATACAGGAATTTCCTAAAAAACTTATCAACTTGTTAATAGAATCAACAATATTTCAGTACTGTTTACCTCAGAAAACTCAGAAGTTTGCCTTGTTTTCCTCCAAATCACAAACTATTGTCTTATGATTTTCCCAGCCATAATCAACTGTCACAGTAAAAATACCTCAATAAATCTGACCTTGTCCTTCCCCTTTGAAGACACCACCAAAGCTTTGCCAAAGTAGCATTCACTCTTAACAGAAGTAAGTAGTAAGTCAAACTTTGTCCTAACTACATGCAGTGCTAGGAGTATCTGGACAGCAAGAATTCCTATCAAATTTCCTGTAGTCTTCAATACTTAAGTCCTAAGTTCTGGAAAGAAAAGCTATTCAAGGTATGAAGTAATTAATATGGAAACACACCCAAGTAAATGGAATGGAATAAATATAGATCAATATAAGTAAAAATCAAATAGCTGAATTCATTCTCACCAGATTACTCATTGATTTGAAAATACCTTCCATAATAATTACCAAATTCTTTGAATTTGGGTATTTATCACTTTCCAGGCATCTTATAAACATTGTCTTTTTCTCTTAGTTGTACTATCTCATATATCAATGCAAATTATGTCTAAAGCATGATTTTCTATTGCTATTTATTAAAGATGTGAACAAATGTCAGATATCAGTTGGTATTCTCACTTCACTAAAGATAAGGGAGAGAAAAGGGGCTTGCATAAGAAAATGCTGGGAATATTTCAAACAAAAGAACATTTAATCTTCCTTGCATTTTGCCACAGAGTGCTGGAAGAATAGGAGGGAGTGAGAGCAACTAAATACAATTCATAATCTTGTGAATTAGGACAGCTAGAGCTTATGAAATTAGCAGTATTCCCCAATGTTATGGAATACCTAAAGAATTCACACATCAAGAAATTAAGCTTAGAGCTAAGGCACAGCAAACACAAAGATAATTAAAAGAAACTCCTAAATAAGACAGCACATGTTACAAAAATTCTGTTTAATGCAATCTGGGCTGACAGTCTTGAAATAGTATTTTAATGATCTCCCTAAACAGAACAATTTTTTGTATAAAAGCAGCTAATTATAATCAGAAAAATAAATTCCATAAAAGAATGTATAAGAAATTACAGCTTCACATTTCTGACAAATATGAAGTTATTTTTCAGAAGCAGTATGAAAAATGTAAAAGCTAGATGATTAGACAGCTTTTTCTGTTGTTATTAATGACTTTACTGAGACATAGTTTACACATTTTAGCATGTACAATTTGATTTTTTTTGTATATTAACAGAATTATAAAACCATGACCACAATCAATATTGTGATATTGTATCACTTCAAAAAGCAGCCACTTATTCTTTAGCCATTACCCTACAGTCTTCCTATTTTCCTAGTGGGACCATTCATAAAAATATAATCATTTAATATGTGATACGTACATATAAGATGCTATGTGGCCTTTTGTGTCTGGCTTATTTCCCTGAGCATGTTTTCAAAAGTCACTCATGATGTAGCATACATCATTCTTCATTCATTTCTTATGGCAGAATAATATTACATTATATGTATATACTGTATTTCCTTTAGCTCTTCATCAGTGGATACAGTTTGGGATATTTTTACCTTTTGGCTATTATGAAGAATATTGCTATGAACAGTCATGTATACATATTTGCATGGCCATGTATTTTCAGTTAGCTTGAATACCTCAGAGCAGAATTTCTGGATCAATTGGTGGCACTGTATTTACAGTTTTGAAGAAATACCACTGTATTCCAAAGTTGCTATGTCATTTTAAATTTCCTCCAACAATGTATGAGGCTTTTCAGTTTCCCCATATGTTCATCTACCCTTATCGTCCTACTGTGTATGAAGTGGTGTTTCATTGTGGTTTTGATATGCATCTTCCTGATGACCAAGATGTTGGACATGCTTTCATGTGTTTGTTTATTCACCTTTTTATGTCTTCTTTGTAGAAGTGTCTTCTCAGATCCTTTATCAATTTTTAACAGTTATTTGTCTTATTATTATCAACTTACAGTCATTTGTATGTATTCTAGACCCAAGTGCTCTATCAGATATTTGACCTGCAAATATTTTCTCCTAGGCAATCAGTTGTCTTTTCACTTTTTTATAGTGTCCTCTGAGGCACAAAGGTTTTAATTTTGATGATGAAGTATAATTTATCCATTCTTTCCTTTGTTGCTTGTGCATTTGGTGTCTACGAATACCCAAGAATCCTCTACCAAATGCAAGGCGACAAAGATTAACCCCATGTTTTCTTCTAAAATTATCATAATTTTAGCTCTTTATTTAAGATTTTTATCCATTTTGGGGGTTAGTTTTTCTATATAGTATGAGGTATAGGAGTCCATCTAAATATTTTGCATGTGACTATTCAGATATCCAGCATCATTTGTTAAAAATCCCTTCACGATGTATATGTGTATAATAAAATCATCAGGCACACTTTAAATATCTTTCAATTTAATTGTCCATTATACCCCACTAAGTCTGAAAAAAATCAGTTTATTATAAATGTGGATGTTTATCCTGAACTGTTAATTGTATTCCATTGATGTACATGTCTCTCCTTATGTCAACACCATTATTTTATTACTGTAATTTTGTATTAAGTCTTTGAATCAGGTAAGGTGGGTTCTCCAACTCAGTCCTTGTTTTTAAAAATTGCTTTGGCTTGTCTCCCTCTCTAATTTCTCCCCATGAGAGACTCTGAACCCTGGGAGACAAACTGAGGGTACAGAAAGGAGGAGGATAGGGGGATAGGGGGTTAGGGTAACCTAACGCACTGAGAGTTATACACAACTAATAGATTGTTGAACACTACATCAAAACTAATGATGTACTGTATGTTGGCTAATTGAACATAATAATAATAAAAAAATTGAATAGAACTAAAATAATAAAGATATTGAATTAGTAATCAGAAAACTACCTTCAGAAAAAATCCAGGCCTGATGGCTCCCCCAGTGAATTCTACACTGCATGCCTTTTCTAGCTCATTTATTGGCTGCTTATCCCTAAGAATGATCTGTTTAAAGAATGTATGAATGAGTGAGTTAAGGAACACAAAAAATGATTCAATATTTTGTGGGTTTTTTTTCAATATTTTGTGTTTATTTTTATCATTGCTTTGAACAGAGTTTGTATTTTCACACATGTAAAACTCTTCAGTGCATCTCAGATTCAATTAATTCAACAGACCCTTACTCATGGTTTGGATTGTATGGTATGATAGTATTGATAGTATTGAACACTTTTTAAAAATAATATGTGTTATCATTTAAACTTGAAAGAACCTAATTTATAGCCTGAATAATAGGTTACATCAAACTGTTAGACTTTCTAATTATTCAACCAACAAGCATTTGTATGTATTCTATCATATCTAATACTGATACGACTAAACTTCTGGTATTCAAAAGAGCACATCATTTTGTTATTCATATAATTCCTATTTATTCACACTAATTTTGTTATAATTTATTTTTTTTAAATATCAGCATACCTTGTTTAAATAATTTGCAGTTTAAAAGTATAATTTCCATTCAGTGACACAATACAAACCCCCAAAGGCCAGTAGAGGTGAAAAAGCCATTGTTTTCACTTTAAAGACATTCAGTGAAACCAAAAAGATGAGATGCTGGTTAGAGATCTAGGAATTGGGTGCATCTTTTCTGAACACAAAGTAAATATCTAGCTGGTCAACACGGTTCTAAGGAGTCTAAGTATTATTCAATTATATTTATTGATACTGTCCAATAGCATAAAACATGTAGCATATAAGGAAACTGCAATCAAGAAAAAAATAAGCAAAGACTGAAACAAGAGCTGGTTACAGAAAGGATGTCGAGTGTTAGCTCTGTTGTTTATGGTCTATGCAAAAACACAAGGCACATACAATTAATTGAGCATAATTAAATAGTTAATCTTGTGTTAACAAACGGAAGTGGCATGAAAGTTCACTGAGATCATTTGTGGGCTATAATAACTAGTGTGAGTTTAATGAATAAGAATAAGTTACTCCTGGAGGTATGCCAAACAATTATTAATTATAGGTGAGCATGAATTAGTTACTTTGAAGAGCAGTGTAATTAAAATGGTCTTAGGAGAAAGAGGTGGCACAGTCTGATTTTCTATTAATAAGGTTCTCCCGTTAAAAGAACTACTAGCTTTTCTAAGCTTTACTCTTTATTACGGCTAGATTTTTCTCGTCTAAAGAGAAACAAGTTTCCAGAGCCACAAAATAAATTGGACACTGTGTTGTTTGTGACAATTCACATAGCATATTTTCTGAACTACTACTTTATTTCATATCCTGTCAAATATAAATTATTTTTTATTTGCTATGTGGGAATTTTACATAAGCCTTGTTATCCTCTCTTTCTTCTACTCCCAATTTCCTCTTGTATATCCATGCTTTTGAAACAGAATGCATAAAAATCTGAAAAGAAACCCAGGAAGGAGTCAGAAAAATGAGCAACCTATTAAGAGCAAATGGTGAGTCTATGAGTGGAAAGATCCATCTGGGAGAGAAATGAGACATCTGTATTTCAATGTATATGCCACAGATCCAGTATGATTCAGGAGTTAATAATTTTCTCTAAAATGCCTAAAAAATGAAATATGTATATATATACACATATATATATATATATGCATGCCAGTTGATCTTTCTTGATGCAGTCATTTTTCTAGAATGGTATAGCTAAGAATATTTATATTTAAAAAAAGCAATTAGAGTATTTTCTGAAAGCTTTTAATGTCATCATGTTATGTGAGCTCCATTAAGTCACTGTTACCAAAAAAAAAAAAAAAAAGTCTTTTATATAGGTAGAAAGATGAGTCTGAAATTAAAAGGAGGAAAAAAAATAGCCCAAATCTTGACCCCTTTTCTAACTAATTTTCATGAGGTAGTAGAATAAGGTGTTTTCAGATTTTTAAGTGGTTATTTGAATTTTATAATCCAGTAACAGCCAGAAAAGTAACAATATCTAACAAAGAGGAAAAGAGATCTCACTCTCAAAATGCATCATAGTTATAAATTATAGTAGCTCACCCATAATTACTGATATGTGGTGAATTCCTTTGGGGAGGAAAAAAGGAAGATAGCACCTTTTATAAACTGAAACTTGTTAAATAGTTAAATGTGAATTTCCTGACATTTTCTAATACTGAAAAGAAATAATTCTGGTGAAATTACTAAGAATTACTGTATTTAAACTAATGATCCCTAATATCCTCAAAAACACACACAATGAAATGTTTTTCCCTTTTATTCAAATGTCTGTGACACATTGAAATGCACACAGAAAGTGTAGGGCCACATTAGGAGACACTGAAAGTAAATCTAAATGGTTCTACCTGCCATTTACATATGTGTCTAATTCTTCACCCCATATAGTCTTGTCCAGTGGATATTTTGAGTAGCCGGTAGAACCATTTCTGGTTAATGTGAAAAACATGGAAAAGTAATTAACAAACTATCCTTCAATGAAGAAAAAGCCCTTTCCAAGGTACTTTTCCAAGATACTTTCAGCAAGTATCTTGATTTTATTTATAATCACTACGTAGTCTTTACTGAAAATATATAACACTTATTTTATTATCTGCTGAATGCCTTTGTATTTAATTGAAAGGTTTATAATGTGGGAAGCCTGAAAAGTTACAGTAACTCTTTCAAGCCAAAGATCATCAAATAGTGTTCACTGAACCTATTTTTCAAATTTATCTGTGATAAATTATTAAGAAGCAAGATTATAACCATAATTCCTTGAAGATATATAACCTGAGAGAGGAAAATCAAAGCAAGCACATGAAAATATTCTAGTTTTAAGTAGGAGAATTTTTTTAACACAAATTTATTCAAAGTTTGGTGGAATGTTTTTTGAGTGGTGATGTCTTGTCAAAAGGCCCTTTAAGATTCTTACTGAAGGAAATGACTTAGTGACTTAAGGCATTCTATAGAGAGGTTCAAAGAAGAATGTGTATATTATCTTCATGCCATGGGCATATTTTGTATCTGCATACTGCTTAAGTTTTTACAATAAATATTTTCTATTTGAGAAAATGTTGTAAGTCCCCTCATACTGATAAAATTCTTTTAACATTTCAAAGCATTTCCTAATATTTGTTCATTATCACATTACATTGGAAACATTATTTATGTATTTGCAGAATTTCACCAAACAGAAATAACAAAATACTCAAAGCTTATTCTTGCCCATATATATAGAGGACATGTATTCTCTAATAAAAATAGCTTAAACTCTTATTTATTTAACATTGGTTTATAATTAAATAGTGTT
The DNA here is from genome assembly GCA_004024625.1 of Mellivora capensis. Lineage (NCBI taxonomy): Eukaryota > Metazoa > Chordata > Mammalia > Carnivora > Mustelidae > Mellivora > Mellivora capensis. Next base: position 60,428 of record PISX010011828.1, read on the forward strand.
TAGTTATTACTTGCTAATGTTTCATTAAAAATGTGTTTCAAAATTCAGTAGCTTTAAATATCCATCATTTATTCTGCTTTGTGAATCTGTTAGTTGGCTGGGGTTTGTTGTTTTTAATTTCTTCTAAAAGTGGAGTGTGGCTAGAAAAGGCATATTTGGTTCAGGCCCACTCCACATGTGTTCATTTTGTATCCATGGCATAAGGAGCAGGAAGGAAGTTCTTACCCTCTGTCAGAGGGTAAATCCAAAGTCCTAAGCATATTTCAAGCCTCCTCTTACATCACATTTGCCAATATCCCATTTTCCAAATAGTTTACAAAACCAGTCCTAGAGCCAGGGGTCAATATGGTATTCTCCACCCACCCTAAGACCAAAACAATTCACCACAGTATCTTGGAGAAATAAACTCCCTTCACGGAGGTGGGATATATATATACACATATATATTTATGTGCTTATATTGTATATGTGTATATATTGTATCTGTGTGTATATATGTTGTATATATTATGTACATCTGTATTCATACAAATAAGTATATATACACACATGCATATATATGCACACATATATATCAATGTCTATTATACTCTGTGTATATATATTTGTATATATTACCTTGCATATATGTGTATGTCTGTATTTTATATATATACAATCTGCTTTTAATTTTTATAAACAAAAGTTATAATTTCTAAAATTTAATTCCTTTTTCAAAGTGTTGCTTTGGGTTACTAACTTCTAGACTTTTGTCTTTTCTCTAGAACAATGCAATTCCTTATCTTGGATTGGTACCAGGTACTTGACTCAAAGTTGTTTCAGTATTCTTATTTTATGCGTCATTTAAATTATTTCATTGTAAGCAAACACTCTTTCAGATTTATCTGAGAGCCAAGCCCTTCCCCATTTTTCTTGCATAATCATTGGCTACTGCCTGACATTATTTTTAATCTACTTCAAAATGAAATACCAAAAACTGATGTTGATCAATAGGCACAATAATTGCTTAAGCATGGTTTTGCATGCTTACCTTTTAAAATTTGTACAAGCAAATGAGGAAGGCATATCTATGGTCCCCATGTTACAGGAGAAGCTACTGGGATTTCGGGAAGGTATTTGTTTGTTTTTTGTTTTTTGTTTTTGATTTTGTTTTCCCAAAGTCAAAAAGCCACATACATGGGTGGGTTGGTGCTTGTGTGGTAAATGTACAGGCCCCCAGAGCTATGCTGCTAACTGCTATGAATTATGTAGTCTCTGGCCAGCTTGGTTCTGTTTATCAGAACTGATCTCATTTCAGGTAATCTTTTTACTATATTTAAGATGCATATCCCTTTTCACAACTTGGAGTCTGTTCACATCTTTTGCTAACTGAGCATCATCAGAAAAATTAATATTTTAAAATTTGCATTTCATCTACATTGCTCCTCCACAAACATCACATTTTAATCAGTTGTGCTCTTCCTTTTCCAAATTCTGTATGCATATTTTAAGTGTGTTTCATATAGCTATATTGTATATGCAAATAGGCATTTCAAACTTCACAGAATACAAAACTTAAAGATGCAGTTGTAATACTTTCCCAGAGATATTTTTCTTGTATTATACAGGACTGAATATAATGCTATATTCTTAAATTATCTTTTGTTTTCTTATTTTTAGAGATAAGGTAACATGATCATTAATAAATTCGACAAATATTTATTTACATAATGCTTTATAATAGTTTCTTGAGTTATAGGTTGGGTATAGACTTACGAATGATACCCAGATCTTGACAATAAAGAAAACCGAGATTTAAAATTATATGAAATAATCACTTTTTAAAATTTCTTCAGTTCAGTCTAAGTGCTTGATATCTATTTAACTAGAGATATAAGTTCTTTCTGTAGTTCCCATAGTTTTTGTTAGCTCTCACCTTTATATGACTGTCATGTTCTAGCTGAATCCTAAAAGGTTATTTTTCTATCTTTATATTTAGTCTTATTCTAAAGTGCATTGTGTTTTGTTTTTCTAGATCTATCTATATAGCTTTATTGATGAAATAGAATATTAAGACTAATTCTGAATTTTGTTTTTATACTTTTAAAATTTTGGTTACATTGTTAAAATCAAGTTGACCAGTTTCCATCTTTACTCTTGAAAATGATTTTTTTTCTCTTTATTTGAAGTCCTGTTCATGTATTTATTCATTCAGTAGGCATTTACTTAGTAACTAGTATACTCTAAACATTATGTTGTACCTCCTAAGTATTACACAGATGCAAGTTATATTCTTTCTTCATACGAGACAGCATGAGGTATATAAAAAAGCATGGTTTGGGTTTTAATTCTGGCTCTGCCACATACTGCTAGAGTAATTTTCACAAATTAACTGTTTTTCAGTTTTGACTTCCTATTTGTAACTTGGAGATTATAATACTGATTATTAGGAAGATCAAATGGGTGAATATAGCTATTTAGTTAAAGCAGTGCCTAATACGATGAGTTGCAAAAAATAATGTTAGGTATGTTTATTCATGATGGGTAAAGTCTATAGAGGAGAGTAGTGATATATGTACCTATGTTTTGCTATGAAAATTTAGAGGATAATGGGATCACATGTAGTTGGATAGTCAGGGGAAAACTTTATCAAGGAGATGACATTTATTCTGATCTTTTTATTTAATTTTTATTTTACTTATTTATTTTTTTTTAATTTCTTTTCAGCACAACAGAATTCATAGTTTTACACCACACCCAGTGCTCCATGCAATGCGTGCCCTCCATAATACCCATCACCAGGCTCCCCCAACCTCCCACCCCCTGCCCCTTCAAAACCCTCAGGTTATTTTTCAGAGTCCATAGTCTCTCATGGTTCATCTCCCCCCCAATTTCCCTCAACACCCTTCTCCTCTCCATCTCCCCATGT
>PISX010011829.1:0-63329 GCA_004024625.1 Mellivora capensis
AAAATGTGGTCTTATCCATACAATGGAATATTATTTGGCCATAAAAAGTTAATGAAATACTGATACATACAACATAGAAAAACCCTGAAAATATTATGCTGCATAAAAGAAGTTAGACTCAGTGGCCATACATTGTATGATTCAACTTATATAAAATGTCCAGAATAGGCAAATCCACAGAGAAAGAAAGTAGATTAGTGGTTGTTATAGACTGAATTGTGTTCTCCCAAAATATTTATGTTGAAGCCCTAACTCCCAGTGTGACTATATTTGAAGATGGGGCCTATACAGAGATAACAGAGGTTAAGGGAGGTTATATAGAGTGGGGACCTAATCTGATAGGATTGGTGACTTTATAAGAAGAGGAAGAGACACAAGATCTCCATCTCTCTGTCTCTCTCTCTCTCTATGTGCTCAGAGGAAAGGATGTGAGAACACAATGAGAAGGCAGCTGCCTACAAGCCTGGAAGAGAGGCTTCACTGAACCCTAACCCTGATGGCAACTTGATCCTGGACTTCTAGCCTTCAGATTGTGAGAAAATAAATTTCAGTTTTTTAAGCCACCCAGTCTGTGGTATTTTGTTATGACAGCCTTATCAGACTAATACAGTGACTGCCAGGAGCCAGGGGAAGGGGAAAATGAGGAATAACTGCTAACAGATGTGGGGTTTCTTTCTGGGGTAATGAAAATGTTCTGGATTTACATAGTGGTGATAGCTGAATAAGTGTGAATATACTAAAAACCACTATGCAGTTTAAAAGGGTGAATTTTATGGTATGTGAATTCTATCTTGATTAAAAAAATCGGTATCATTATATCTCAATTTTTAAAATATTAAAAGAAAAAGCAAGTTGCACATTGATAAAAGTCCATGCTGGTCATGTGACAAACCTGGAACCTGATCTGACTGACGAACTTAGTGAAATCCCCCTACCTCCCATTTTCCTGTTTTTTTTTTCTTGTCTTTTTGTAAGATTTTATTTATTTATTTGACAGAGAGATAGTGAGAGAGGGAACACAAGCAGGGGGAGAGGGAGAGGAAGAAGCAGGCTCCTGCTGAGCAGAGAGCCTGATGCGGGGCTCGATCCCAGGACCCTCGGGATCATGACCTGAGCCAAAGGCACAGGCTTAACCCACTGAGCCACGCCAGGCACCCCACCAAGCATTTTATTTCATGCCAGCCTTGGTGCAAAGCACCAGGAACACAAAGACCAGTAAAGAAAAATGGCTTCCAAACCAGTCATTACTCTTGAGGAGCTGAACTTATTACTTCCTCTGGCAGAAAAATCCTCTCCCCTTTTCACAAACCCAAGTTCTCCCCTACTTAAGCTTTCTTCTCAAGTTTTTGAGAAGAAATGAAGGTTATGTACTTACATTCAACCTGATATTCTAGTCATCCCCTCTCATTTGGGTTTTATGTGTTTTACAAACGAAATGTTTTGGCCCTCTATTTACAGATGCTATCACTATGAGACTGCTGTTATAATGAAGCAGCTTCTCATGGGGTTATAATATTAATAGGATTATTATGAGGTTATGTAATTAATGCTTTGTTTCTCTTCAAAGACTAGTAAATGCTACTGATTGTTGAGTCAGACTTGGAAATCCTACTCTCCAAAACCTTACCACAGTTTCAGACTGGACTTCAAATAGTAAATGGGCACATATTCTATCCCTAAACAAATGAGCTTGACTTTAACTACTGACTTACTCTCGCCTGGTATCATCTACCATGTCTGAGTGAACTGGTGAACACGGTATGTGACTTTGTATTATGAATGTATAATTAGCCAAGCAGTCTCTCCCCAACCAGCATACAGATAACTGTAAGAGCAATCATTCCCTAAGTCAAAGGTATAAGCATGCAAATACCTGAGGGAAGGCTGTGGAACAGTGTCTGGACTGGCTGGTACCTGGACTCCCTTTTCCCATTCTTCCTTCCATGTATCCGCAAAGAGGTAATAGCTGTCTGGATTAATGTGATGAGAATCTGGAAGTTTCATGGCACTGATGAGGTCCTTTCGGAATACCTGAGAAGACATTGGACACATCTTGAAAAGACCATCACTACGAACTAACACCATTTAATGTTCTTTTAAAAAGACTATCCTCACCTACTCTTCAACAAGAGAGATCTCTAACTTCCTAAATGGCCGGATCAACTTCTATTTGGAAAGGGTCTGAAGTACTGACAGGGAAGCCAGTTTGTTCTGGATTTAACAGAGTAAAGAAATCCTTCTTGAATTATTTTCTAGAGCTCCTTGAATTTAAATCAACAGTACAGGTTACTCTAAAAGTCTGATAAAACAAACCATAACTTTCTCAAAGTAAGCAGTTTTTAAGTATCCTCTGATAACTTCTAATTATTTATTTAGGCATCATTTTATTTTTTATTTACTTAGAAATTATTCTACTATCTTAACTTTTTTTCTTCCTGAGATTTTAATAGGAATTATGGGGTTTTTTTTGGAGGAGGGAGAGGGAGAGAAAGAATCTTAAGCAGGGTCCATGCTAGGATGTGGGGCTGGATCTCACGACCCTGAGATCAACACCTGCACTGAAACCAAGAGTTGGATGCTTAACTGACTGAGCCACCCAGGTGTCCCTACTTAGAAATCAGACATATGGAAAAGTTACAAAAATAGTGCAGAGCTCCCATATACCCTTTGTATAGTCTCTTCTAATGTTAACATCTCACATAACCAGAGTACAATGACCTAAACCAGAAAATTAGCATTGCTACAATACTATTAATTAATCTACAGACTTTATTAAAAATGTTACTAATTTTCTGGTTAATATCTTTCTGTTCCAGAATTCAGTCCAGGATCCCACATGCCATTAACTGTCATGTCTCCTTAGTATTGTCCAATTTGTGACAGTTTCTTAGTTTTTGTCTTTCAAGACCTTGATACTTTTGAAGAGAACTGGTCATGTATTTTAGAGACTATCCCTACAATTTGGGTTTGTCTGATGTTTTTTTGTGACTGATGTTACTCATCTTTGGCAAGAATACCACAGAAATGATACTGTGTTCTTCTCATTCCATTATATCAGGGACATATAGTGCCAATGTCCTACCAGTGGTGATGTTAAACTTGATTATTTGGTTGACGTAGTGTCTTGCTGGTTTTCTCCACTGTTAGTTTACTGTATCTCCCTTTGTAATTAATAAACATCTTAGAAGAGATCCTTTAAGACTATAACACCCTGTTTCTCCTCAAACTGTTATGAGCTTATTTTAGCATCCACTGGTGGACAGCTTGTCTGCAAGAATTATGACTGTGGTATCCTAATGGTGATTTTCTATTTCCCTCAGCTTTTCTACATTAATTAATTGGAATTCCTCTGTAAGAAAGATCTGTCCTTTCTTCCCCCTTATTTGTTTATTTATTCAATTATTTAGTTATATTATAGACTTGTGGATATCTGTTTTACTCTTTGGGTTATAATCCAGTATTATTATTATTTTTCTTGCTCAAATTGTTCCACCTTTGATCACTGGGAATTCGTTTGGGTTGGCTACTGCCTGTGCTCTTTCAATACATCCCATCTTTTTTTGAGTATTTCTTTAATTTCCTACATCACAACATGCCCCAGGCATGTTTATATCTTCTGTTTATAAAAGCTATTGATTTTATATGTTAACTTCATACCCTATCTTACTGAATTCTTTTATTGCCTGAGTTAGTTTTTGTCATTGATTTTCCTATGGTTTTCTAGCTATATTATCATATCATCCGCAAAGAGAGTTTCACAACTTCATTACCTAGTCTTGGTCTCTAATTAGTTTCTCTTGTTTAACTGCATTGGTAAATACTGTAGTAATATTTGGAATAGTAATGGGGATAGTTGACAATATCTGCCTTCTTCCTGAAACTGGGGGAAATGATTTTAGTGCTCTTCATTAAGATACTAGATTGAAGACTATGGTGTGTATATATATATAGTATCTATGTTAAATTATCTTACAGTTCCTTATTCTTGAATGTTTCTGAATGCTTGGGTATTGAATTTTGTTAAAGGCTTCTTCAGGTATATGAGAATAATTATAGTTATTTTCCTTAGATATATTAATTTGCTATATGATATTGTATTTCTTTTTAAAAGATTTTATTTATTTATTTGACAGAGAGAACACAAGCAGGAGGAGCAACTGGCAGAGGGAGAGAGAGAAGCAGGCTCTGCACTGAGCAGAGAGCCTGATGTGGGTTCGATCCCAGGAGCCTAAGCCAAAGGCAGACGCTCAACTGACTGAGCCACCCAGGCACCCGATTGATTATACTATATTTCTTTTTTTTTAAAAGATTTTTATTTATTTTTATTTATTTGACAGATAGAGACCACAAGTAGACAGAGAGGCAGGCAGAGAGAGAGAGGAGGAAGCAGGCTCCCCGCTGAGCAGAAAGCCCGATGTGGGGCTCGATCCCAGGACTCTGGGATCATGACCTGAGCCGAAGGCAGAGGCTTTAACCCACTGAGCCACCCAGGCACCCCGATTATACTATACTTCTTAATACCAAAACAAACTTGCCATTTCTGGAATGAATGTCATTTGGTCATGACACACTTCTTAAATATGGTATTGTATTCTGTCTTCTAATACTCTATTTAGTATTTTTGTCTCATTCAATGAGTGATATTTACCTGAAGTTTCCTTTCTTTTTAAAAATTGTATTTCTTTTTGGTTTACATATCAGTGTTATACATGCTTCATAAAAAGAATTTAAAAAAATAAAAGGAATTAGAACATTTTTGTTCTGTTACAATGCTCTGGAATAACCTGGGAATTATTGGGAGTATCTGGTCCCTAGGAAACCATCCAGATTTGGTGCTTTCATTGTGGGGTAGTTGCTTAATAATATTCTGTACATATTATTTAGAAATTGATCCTTTAAGCTTTCTACTTCTAGTGGATTCAATTTTGGTAATCTGTATTTCCACAGGAAGTTATCTTATCCAGTTTTCAGATTTATTTCTGCAGAGGCTTGCACAGTATAGGCAGTTCTACTTTGCACAGAAGTGGGACCTGAGAAATGACAGTGCATGTGGAAACTGTGCAAAGTAATCTTAATTATTAATGGGGAAAATTATGATTTTTCTATGACCATTAAACATTTTGGTCAAAATATTAGAAACTCTCAGTGCTGGCTCTAAGTATATAAAAAATGAAAAATATAATAATTTAGTATACTATAATTAAACATCAGAAACATTGAGAATCAAAGTAATTTTTATAAGAAAATTTATCAAGAGTAGGTGGAATAATGCCTCATTTTTCTTATTGTATAATTTAAGATATGGAGCAAACTGAGACAGAATGTTTTAAACTATCATTTTTAAAAATCTATGATTTCAGTTTGTATTCCTCTTTTCACTCAACAGTTGTTTAATAGAAGGGTTTAAAATTTCCATAGGAAAGGACCTTTCTGTTTTTATAATTTCTGATTTTACCACATCGTGACTGGAGTATTGTTTATATCATGTCCATGTAATAATGGAAATCACTGTTTTCCTTTAATATTTGCTATTTACTTAATAATTGTACCATAGACATTTGAGAAGGTATATTCTCTATTATCTCTAATATCAAGGTTTTGATATATATTCATCATCTGTACCTTACTAAGCTGCTTAAGTTGTTTATATCTATCTCCTCTCTTAATTTTTTGTTCACTTAATCTGATACTGAGAGAGGTGTATGAAAGCCTCCTATGATCAGTGTGTTTCAACCTATATGTCCTTGACTCTTCCATGGCTGTTACTCCACAAAGGTGGTCGCTACATTAGTCAGTGTATAAATATTCCTAAGTATCACATTTTCATGGTGAATTGTAGTGTTTAGCACTAAAAAGCTTTCTTTGTTTTGTGGGGCTTGATTTATACTTTGTCTGAGATCAGGCTCACTCCTCCTCCTACCATTTTCCTGGTACACCTTTGTCCATCTCTATTTCTAGCCTTTCTGAGTAGGTGTTTTAGGTATATTCTTGTATACAGCATATACTTGCATCTTGTTTTGTGAGCCATACATTTTTTCTTTAATAAATGTTAAGCCCATTCATATTTACTAGCATGTCTCAGATATTTGGTCTCAACTCTGATATATTGATAATTATTTGGTAACTTCCTTATGCATGTCTCTATCAGATGTGTATCATCTGCTCTTTTAATCACTTTTTTTGCATTTAAGAAGGTTTATAGTTGTATTCTATTTGTTATCTTTGTACTTAGATCTTTAAAAATGTTCTTAGTTTCATTTTCTTTTTTAACCTTTTACTATCTGGTTTATCAGTTTTTATGGTTCTCAGTGAGTTCCTCAGGAGTGATGAGGGTAGGAATGAAATGCCTATTGTGGTAGCCAAGAAGATCCCAGAGTGAGCCTTAACCCTACCCCTGGCAAGGGAGCCCTAGCTGTGTGAAAAGTTCAAAGGCCAGAGGTAGAGGATGATATGAGTACAGCTACAACTTGGACTTGGGGAAACAAAGAGATTCCCCATAGTTCATTTTCTGTACTCGAAGCACAATCAGACACAGCACGGGAACCAGGATCCACCTGAAGTCTGATGTACTGTTATCCTCTGGTTGAAGGGGTCCCTGGATAACTAATGGACACAGAAATATGCTCACCTGCCGGGTCACATGACTTAAATGGCTGTGGAAGCCTAAGCTTTGTGATTCTGCCCTTTCCAACAACAGAAAAAAGTATGCTATGAGGTCTTAAGCTAACTGGGAATGATGTCTGTGATGAAGGCCCAGTTGAAGTCTAAGGAATGAGGGAATACACTTTCCACAAAAGTATACATACACTGACACTACATACATACACTCAGAATTAGAAATTAGAAATTAGAAATACTCATTTCTAATTCTGAAAAAATTCAACCATCCACTGGCAGGCTGAAAATAAACATGTCCACATTTCTGGAATATCAAAGGAAAAATGCTATCAATCAAACATTTTAGCCCTTAATGTTAAGGTTCTCTGAGGAGAAACACTGTTCAAATTATATGCAACATGAAAGTGCAGGCACAGAGCGTGATCCAATAAAACAGTTAATTCTCCATTGGTGCAGTTCTGTTTAAACCGACAACATTTCAGAGTACAGGACTGAACTATCATCACATAATCAAATGATGCCATTTAAATGGATAAAGACTCATTCCATTTGCTTCTTTGCAGGGACAACTCTGCAAATGCCTGTTGCTTTCATTTAGGGAAGATTAAGAAATAATATGATCTGAGCAAAGTAGAGAAGGAAACCAACCTTAAACATGTTGGTGGCCAGGTGGCAACAAAATGACCTCCCTACCAAGAATCCTTGCCAATTAAAGTTAATTGGGTACTGTGCAGGGAGAAGGCTGTCTGTAGAAGAAAAAAACCTGGTGGTTTATTATATAATGCTTTGTACAAGGGAGTAAGAGAGGATCACAGTCATATCCATTTAACATGTTTTGCATAGCGCTCGGTGTTCTGGGTGGTTGGGGGAGAAACTCAACCACCATTTTCCTGAACACTGATTTATTTATTTATTTATTATTTATTTCTATAAACGACTAGAGTGCCTTTAATGAGCCAGTGGTAAGTAGTGGTGGCAATTTGCAATTGTGCTAAATAAACTGCTCTCTTTGGGAAAGAGTGCTATGGGAAATCCTACTGTAGATCTGGAAAGAATACTAGGGCTAAATATTTTCAACCTCCTAAAATATTTCATTGTTTTCCATGTGATACACTTCACAAAATAAATCAACTGATTGCAAACCATGCTTCGGGCTTAATAATGTCACACCAACTCATCATATAGCTCAAGCCATGTCTTTATGCTTGATGTAACTGCTTATGAAAATCTGTTCTGTATAGTTTCCTAAGTAGCCTGGAAACATACTGTAGTGGTTTGAACAGTGGCCCCCAAAAGATATGTCTACATCCTAATTTCTGGAATCTATGAATGTTACCTGATTTGGAAAAGGGATCTTTGCAGATATAAATAATTTAAGGATTCTGAGATGAAGAGATCATCCTAGAACATCTTGGTGGGCCCTAAATCCAATTGACAAGTATCCTTACAAAAGAAAAGCAGAGAGAGATTTAAGACAGAAGAGGAGGAGGCAGCGTGATCATGGATAAAGAGATTGGAGTGACTCATTGATCCACAAGTCAGTAAATGCTGACAGTCATCAGAACCTGGAAGAGGCAAAGGATGGAACCTCCCCCAAAGTCTCTGGAGGGAGTGCAGCCTGGCCAATTTTGGGCTTCTGGCCTCCCGAACTGTAAGAAAATCATTCCACTTGTTCTAAGCCACCCAGTTTGTGGTAATTTGTTACAGCAGCCCTAGGAAACTAATACACATGTTTACCAAACAGAAGAGTAACTTGAAGACTCTAGACAAAGAGATATAAAGGCAGAGGCCAGTGAAATCTGGCCCTTGTTCATGGCTTCAGAAATGCCAAACCTCCAGGGAACAGACATTCTGTGAAGTCTGAGAAACCTCAGACTACAGGAATACCAATCAATTCAGACCTATTTTTCTTAAAATGAAGAATGAAGGCTAGATCTAATGACTATTATAATTTTCCTTCCATCTTTAGAGAAAAGCAGCAGCCTTACATGATAAGCCTGATTTCAATTTTATAAGCTAGCTAGATTAAATAGCATCAGATCCAAGGTTTCTAGAGAAGCATTTTTACTCAAGGCAGAGTACAAGAGTCTGCTTTATCTCGCTGTAGAAACATCCCAAGCATGAGGCAGAACATAAAATGCCGAATAAAGGACAGGAATGTAAGCTCAGTACTCAGGAAGATATCTGCAAAGCGATAGGAAATATATTTACCAAACTGGTCTCATGAATCTGCTTTTGATAAGAAAAGGAATTTGGGTTTTTTAAAAAAATGAATACAGGCAAACAAAATAGCTTTAGTGTATCCTGGGTAGAGAGGTGTGAGTTCTCTATACATGTGGAGGCATACACATATACACAAATTTGTATATATTGTCATAAAGAAACAATAAAAGGATAAACCAAAAGCTTTTTCAAAAAAATGGCTACCTCTCGGGGCGCCTGGGTGGCTCAGTGGGCTAAAGCCTCTGCTTTCGGCTCAGGTCGTGATCCCAGGGTCCTGGGATCGAGCCCCACATCGGGCTCTCTGCTCCACGGAGAGCCTGCTTCCTCCTCTCTCTCCCTGCCTGCCTCTCTTGCCTACTTGTAATCTCTGTCTGTGGAATCAATAAATAAAATCTTTAAAAAAAATGGCTACCTCTGGGAGTGAGGGAGAAAACAAGGAGGAGAGAAAGACAAAAGCTAGATCTCTCTCTGTATGTTGTTTTGTGTCATAGTTAGACGTATGAACCAAGCAAGTATCTTATACAATCAAATACGAAATTAAAAATCTTTAAAGAAAGGAATATGGGCCCAGGGACAGACTACCCAAACCGGTCTACTGGTTTCACCAACCAATTTGGGACAAATTATTTAAATTCTGTGTCTCAGTTTACTCATCTGTAAAATGGGGATAACAAAAACACCTCATAGGGGTTGTTATAAGAATTAAATGGCTCAATTTATGTAAAGGGCTTAGCATGGTATTAAGCTCATGGTAACTGCTGAATAAATTCTAGCTGCGCTTATTATTTTATCATCGTCATAGTCTCAGCGTCACTTCTAAAAGCAGAAAGAAGTATGCAGCTAAGTTTTCCTATCTATCTAGTCCATAAAAGTAATCATTGATGGGGTAAAGATGTGAGTTCATGGCTCAACTAAAACATGCATGGTTCATCTCCCAAAGATAGGATTTCCAAGCAAGAAGCCCATCAAAAACTCCAGCCAACACTCTATAGGCCACAAGGTAATGCAGAAACTTCACAAAATAAAACATGGCATTTGATGTTAAAGATTATGAATGAAGGATCTAGATGTTGACATTGATCTAGGTAATGAAGTTGAGAAGTTTTACAAGTTCTTAATTGTGTGCCTATTTTATATGCACTGGTAGTTTCCCCCCAAAGTTCCTGAAACAAAAAAGCTTTGTACTTACCAGATATCTGCTCATTTATGGTCAAAGAGGGGATTCACAGGCTAACATACAGCCCAGAAGCTATGCCAAGTCCAACAGTGCATGTACATCTTGGCCCCTCAGATGCGTGCAGAAACAAAGGAGGCCTCACTATGAATTCAATTAGAATATCAATGCTTATAACCTGCCAGAGCCACAAAATGAAAATGTCCTTCATGGACAGCTCTGGCTTTTACTGCTCTCATTAACATCTCTCAGTGGGCAGTTTCTTAAAGCATAGCTAGTCTGAACATTTCTGTGACATTTTTTAGAGGAAAAGTCAAAACATTTACTTCCTGTATGACACAAAAGGGAAAACTGTCTGGTCCATGTGAATGAAGCAGAGAAATAGATCAGTTCTGATTCACAGTCACTTAAATATGAAACTATACACAAATGACCACAAACAGATGTGTCACCCCAAAAGCACAAAAAACAGCTGCAAATGTGGTAACTATATTTAATCAAAAGGAACTAACTGTAAGTGATTTTCTTAGAATTATACAATCTTCAGATGAAAAAAAAAAAGGTGTTCAGGTAATCTAAAAGAATCAACCACTTAAAGCAGAGAAAACCTAGCAAAGAACACAAGTTTGTTCTTATATGATGATAAAAGGTACCCAGTATTATCAAGCTACTGTGTCCCACATTAATTTTTCCAATGGAGCAAAGCTTATTCAATTTCTAAGTTTGAAACTTTAAAGATCATGTAAATATTTTTTCACAGAAATATTTTTCAAATAGCTTAAAATAATTCTCAGTTTTCTTACAAAGAAAAAACAGGGCATTTTTGATGGCTTTGGGTTGACATCAACTGAAACATCAATTACCATAAACAAATGTACTTTTGGGCAACTTAGGTAGGTTTGATTATTCCCCTTACCCACTACCCAACAGAGGTGGTATGCATCCCAGTGATGGAGGAGAGGAAATAATTGAGTCTGAGTTTGAGATCTGGGCAGTTTTCATGTAAAAGATGACATCTGAGGTTTACTTTGCAAGTTTTTCTCCCATCCCTCACTATCCCTTTTTTGTACAGTAAGTGTGCATTTGCAAGCTTGGTAGTTTTTTATCTCCTGTAGGTCAGAAAACCAAATAATCAAGCATGTTAGACATACAGGCTCTATTTGAGGGTGTGTTCTCTGCCGAGTTAAAATGTATGAGCTTTTCACTCTGCTGCTATGAAAGTCTGCTGCTTTGAAAGTCTTAGACATAATAAATGAGACTATGGAACTACAGATGATATGCCATCAATTCTTTAAGATAGGTTATGTCTTATAGACCAGTTGGATGATATACATGAAAATATTCTGGCTTTTGAGAAAGAATAGAAGACTTTTTAATACATTCAAATTAGTTGTCTAGTACTATGTGCTTTTTCTAGGGCAATTGGCTTTTTCAAAAACATCTTTAAAAAAAAAGATTTTATTTATTTGTCAGAGAGAGAAAGAATGAACAAGCAGGGGGAGTGGCAGGCAGAATGAGAAGCAGTCTCCTGGCTGAGCAGGGAGCCTAAAGCGGGACTGGATCCCAGGACCCTGGGATCATGACCTGAACTGAAGGCAGACGCTTAATGAAGTGAGCCACCCAGGCGCCCCTAAAAACATCTTTAAGAGTATGGACCCTTTTGAGAATCAGAAGAAGGCTACTAGCATATGCATACACAACAAAACACTTTAAAACTTACCCTTGAAAGCCTGTATACAAATTGTAGAAGCTACCAAAGCCCCTGAACAATATGTGCAATTCACACACCCCAAGAACTCTTCTCTAGAGGATAAATCAGGGGTAGGCATAAACAGGAATCCCACTGAAGCACTAAACATCAAAGAAAATACGAATCTATTAATGCAGCTGATTAAGCCCCAGTGAAAACAATCATTTACACTGCATTTCAATGAAAAACTCCCATTACAAACAAAAGGTTTCAGTCAGAAAAAAAGAAACTCCCATCCTTACAAGAAGAAAAAAGACAAGACAGGCAGCAAATTAATGATTTTTTCATAAACCCTTTAGAGAAATGAGTCACAGGACAAATGGCCAGCTCAAGGAAGGACAACCGTGCCTGCAGGGAGACACAGGACAGGAGCTTATGCTTACCTGGGGCAGAAGCCACAGCAGGAACATTTAACCTAGAAATTTTGACAAATTCCTGGGGGCAAAGTGGGGACAACCAAGAGAGAATGAAGTTCCTGGGGACTATAGTGAGAGGGGGTTCCAACCCTCTTGTAAGCTTTTTCTCTAGAAACCCAACTAGGCTCTCACAGGGAAGATGGTGGAAAATATGGAGAAGGCTCCCTCAGTGGTGCTGTCTGGGTCTCTGCTGCTCTGTGTCCTGGCTCCCTTACTGGAAAAAAAAAAAAGAAAAAGCTTCACCTGCAGGGGAAGGCTATCCGGTGAGTACTGGTGTAAATTCACAAGCACTGGGAAGAAGGGCAAAGTACCCAACCCCAGCCTTAATCAAGAGGCGGGAGAACCTTAAGGACAGAGACTGAGGCGGGAGAACCTTAAGGACAGAGACTGAGCATACGGTAAGATACTGGCTACAGGCAGATGGGGGGTGGGAAGGAGGCCGGGACAGGCGGCTGGGACAAAAGAAAAGCTCTAGAGTCCACTTCCTCATCTCAACCCCAGAAACAGGACCACTATACATCTCAAAGACTGAGAGTAATCAGAAGGTTAGTGAACAAGGTCATTCTCCAGTACTCTACCACTATGCTAAATCCTTCAGTGATAATACAGTGGCTTATACTGGGAGAGGTGCAGAATCTCTCCTGAGGACAAGCACAAAGGGAAGATTCTAATCCAAGACAGCAGACAAAAACAAGGTCACCAGAAGAATTAGAAGGAAGTCTCTGGTGCCCACAGCAGTAACACATTTCAAATACCCTCTTACACTGGGAGTGGGAGTATGAACTGATGAAGCCCTTTTGGAAAACAGCCTGGCATTTCCTCAGATGGTTAACTAGGGTTACCATATGGCTCAGCAATTCCACACGTAGGTATATACTCAAGACAACTTGAAACATATGTCCACACAGAAACCTGTACATGAATATTCACAGTAGCATTATTTGTATTACTCCAAAGACAGAGACAACCCCAATGTCCATTAATTAATGAATGGATAAATAAAATGTGATATACCCATACAATGGAATATCATTCAGTCATTAAAAGAAATAAACTACTGATACATGCTCTAACATGGATGAACCCTGAAAACATTGTGCTAAGTTTAAGAAGCCAGACACAAAAGGCTGTATATTAGATGATTCCATTTATATGTTATGTCCAGAACAGGCAAATCCATAGAGACAGAAGTTAGATTAGTGGTTGCCAGGCGCTGGCAGTAGGGGAAATTAGAGAGTAACTGCTAATGGGTAAGGGGTTTCTTTCTGGGGTGATGAAAATGTTCTATATTTAGACTGTGGTTATGGTTATACAATTCTGTGACTAGACTAAAACCTACTGAATTATACATTTTTAAAAGATGAACTGCATGGTATAAGAAATATATTTTATAAAAGATGTATAAAGTGTTTTCTTTTTGAAAAGGGCAACTGTTATGGCATCAGTGGACATCACCTTAGAGGCCCTGACATCCACTCCCACTCAACAATAACAAAGTACCCCTCCTCCTTAATGTGGGATCCCCACAGACTGGGTAGGGAACCTGGACTGTCACTACCACCCAGCAGTAATGTAGTACCCCTCACCACCTCCACTACCGCTGCTATCCATAGAGGCAACAGGGTGGGGATTTCTACCCCCACCAAGTAATAGGGAGATACCCCTCTCCTGGTCCCAGAGAGATAACAGAACTATCTTCCTAGAGACTAACAGAAGTAAGATGGGAAGCCTAGGAATTCTGCAACTGGTGGTACAGAGTCAGCACCCCACCTCCCCACTGGCCTGGTTACTACAGAGGCTTATTAGAGCAGATCTAAATAAGACTTACTATCTGATAATATAATACCAAAAAAGTCCAGAATACAACAGAAAATTACTTATTGTACTAAGAACTGGGAATGAGAGGAGACAATCAATAGACACCAACACTGAGATGACACAGATACTGGAATCATCTGACAAGGAGTTTAAAGCAGCCATCATAAAAGTGCTTCAATAAGAAATTAGAAACACTTTTGAAACAAATTGAAAGTTTCAGCAGAGAAATAGAGGGTGTAAAGAATAACCAAATAAAAAATCTGAAATGGAATAATACAATAACTGAAATAACAAACTCATGGATAGGCTCAATAGAAGAATGGAATTAACACAATAAAAAGAATCTGCAAACAAGAGAAATTGCCCAATCTGATCAAAAGAAAGAATATATACTGAAAAAAAAGAGAAGAGTCTGAGGGACCTCTGGGGAAATAACAAAAGATCTAACATTCATGCAATTGAAGTCTCAAAAGAAGAGGAGAAAGAAGATGGAGCTGAAAAAAACGGATGAAGAAATAGTGGCTGAAAAATCCCCCAAATTGGCAGAAGATATAAACATAGATTCAAGAAGCTGATCAGATTCCAAACAGGATAAACCAAAAGAAATCCATGCCCATGTACATTATAATCAAACTTTGGGAATAAAGACAAAGAAAAATCTTGAAAGCAACTGGAAAAGAAATGACTGATTACCTGCAGGGGAGCAACTACTTGAATGAGAGAAGATTTCTCACAAGAAACCATGGGGACCAGAAGAAAGTAGTACATTTTTCAAGTGCAGAAAGAAAAGTACTGTCAAGCCAGAATTCTGTATCAAGTGAAAATATCCTTCAGGAATGAAGGCAAAATTAAGACATTCTCAAAAGAAGAAAAACTAAGAGAATTGATCACCAGCAGACTTACCCTAAAAGAATGGCTAAAGGGAGTTCTTTAAACAGAAAGGAAATGAACAAAAGGAATGTTGGGGCATCAGGAATAAAGGAAGAATCAGAGTAAAAATATGGGTAAATATAATAAACTATCCTTCTCTTTGAGTTTTATAAATAATGTTTGTTTGAAGCAAAAATTGTAACATTGTCTAGTACAGTTCTCAAGGTATGTAGAAAGAATATTCAAGACATATTATAAAGGTGGGGATGGATAAATGAACCTAGATGGTAGTAAGGTTTCTTTCTTTTTCTTTCTTCTTTTTTTCTTTTTAAGTAGATTCCACACCCAACATGAGGCTTGAACACATGACCCTGAGATCAAGAGTTGCAGGCTCTACTGACTGAGGCAGTGAGGTGCCCCAGTGGTTAAGGTTTCTATATTTCATTTGAAGTGATAAAATGTAGAGAACACATTAAAAAAGGTCCTCCTTTTTAAAGGTTGCATCCCAAGAGCAACCATTAAAAATCTACACAAAGATATATACTCAAAACCATTACAGAAAAGTCAACATGGAATTCAAAAAAATGTTCAAGTAATCCACAGAAAATAAAACAGAGAAACCAAAAAACAGAGAGAACAAATAGAAAACAAACAACAAAATGGCAGACATAAACTAAATCATACCAAAAGTTACATTAACTATAAGTGGCTTAAATATTCCAATTAAAAGAGATTGAAAGAGTAGTTTTAAAAATGACCTAACTGGGGGCACCCAGGTGGCCACCCAGGTGGGTTGAGTATCTGACTCTTGATTAACGCTCAGGTCATGATCTCAGGGTTGTGAATCAAGCCCTGCATTGGGCTCTGTGCTCATCAGGAAGTCTGCTTGAGATTCTCTTTCTCCTGCTTCCTCAGCTCCTCCCCCCAAATCATGCTCTCTCTTTCTCTCTCAAGTAACGAATCTTTTTTAAAAAATGACCCAACTATATATCATCTATAAGAAATTCACTTCAAATATAATCACATATATGTTACAAGTAAAAGGATGGAAAAATATACAATGTTAACACGAATCATAAGAAAGCCACAAACTATATTAATATTAGACAGCGCAGACTCCAGAGCAAACAAAATTATCAAAGACAGAGAGGGACATTAAATGATGCTAAATTCACCCAGATATAGCAGTCCTAAATATGTATGCACCTAACAAAAGAGCTTCAAAATATATAAAGCAAAACTGACAGAATGTAGAGGAGAAAGACACAAGTCCATAATTACAGTTGGAGACTTCTACAGCCCTCTCTAAACAATTGATAAAACTACTAGGCAGAATATCCATGAGGATACAGAAGAACACTGTCAAGGACCCAACAACAGCATAATACACAGTCTGTAAGTATCCATAAAATGAAACATTTACAAAAGAAAAACCATATCC
This sequence comes from Mellivora capensis, assembly GCA_004024625.1. NCBI lineage: Eukaryota > Metazoa > Chordata > Mammalia > Carnivora > Mustelidae > Mellivora > Mellivora capensis. The sequence goes on from PISX010011829.1 coordinate 16,311, forward strand.
TTAGCTATAAAACAAACCTTGACAAATGTAAAAATATGTGAAATTGTAGAGATTATGTTCTCCATCAAAACTGGATTCAGACTAGAATCAGTAACAGAAAAGAAAGCAGGGAAGTCTTCAAATGCTTGGAAACTAAACAACATACTTCTAAATAAGCCATGGATCAAAGACAAAGTCTTAAGAAAAAAAAATACACTGAAGTGGATTAAAAATGAAAACACATAAAATTAATGAGATGCAGCTAAAGAAATGTTTAAAGGGAAACTTACAGGCATGCCTGGGTGGCTCAGTTGGTTAAGCACTACCTTCAGCTTGGGTCATGATTTCAGGGTCCTGGGATTGAGCCCCACATCAAGTTCCTTGCTCAGCAGGGAGCCTGTTCTCCCTCTCCCTCTGCCCCTCCCTCCTGCTTGTGATCACTCTCTCTCTCTCTTTCTCAAATAAATAAAACCTTTAAAAAATTAAAGGGAAATTTATACAACTAAAATTCTTACATTAGAAAAGAGGAAAAAAAAGGAAGAAAAGTCTCAAATAGCCAAAGCGCCCACCTTAAGAATCTAGAAAAAGAACCAAGTAAACCTAGAGCAAGAAGAAAGTAAATAATAAAAATAAGAACAGAAATCAGTGGAATTGAAGAGAAAAAAATATGAGATGATTTCATTGATTTATGAAACAATTTGAGCAACACAATAAATTATGTAGTATTGGATTATAGCCCCAAGTATAAAATAAATGTGAGTCCATACTGACATTATTAAAAATTTTTTTAAATGAAGGAAGCACCCAAGGAGATTATTATAATTGCTTAATTTTGGGAAACAATCAGATTGTCTACCATAAAGCTCTTGGCACATAAAATTTCAATAAATGGTAGCTATGAGAGGGAGTTATAATAATGTCCATGTTATAATGACAAAATAAGTTATTTCAAAGACATGAAATAAGCCAGCAAGGGAAAACATATGGAATCATTCTAATGCCAAAGCTAGTTTTGTTCTACTATATCAGGTTCTCTCTTTTATAACAGAATGTGAAACATAAAGTTAAAAATTTGCTTCTGGTAGTCAGTTACCCTATCCCTTGCAACAAAAGACTGCTATTCTCACTGAACTGGAGGCATTAGGACTTAAGACCCAAAACTACTGAGTCATTTTATGCTCTAGGACTGTCTGTCCTAAATGGAAAAGTAGCAAAGTTTCTTTCTCATCATGTTATAGTCAAAGCCTCCTCTGGATAGATGGGAAATTTGTTTTGTTCCTGTTTACATGCATTTTATTCCCTAACTTTTTCTGCATGAAACAGACACAAATAAACACACTCTGATATTTTACTGTGCCCAGAAAGACTTTAAGCAAAAGATGGAAATGAAAAGTGACCTCTGAGAGAGAGACAAATGCTCTCTCTGGATGATACCCTAAAGCAAGGCACCCCTGCCTTGCTTGCCATAGGTTCCACCTATGACTTGCTTCTAGCCAATAGAATGTGTCAAATGTGATGGAATGTCACTTCCTTGATTAGGTTATGTTGTGTGGCAAATGTGATGGGAGGTCATTCCCATGATTATGTTATACTATATAAGACTCAGTCTTAGCAGACTGGAGCAAAAGATTCTCCCCTTGTTGACTCTGAAAAAGTAAGCTGCCATGTTTTGAGAGGATGTATGGAGAAGGCCACGTGGCAAAAAGCTATGAGCAGTCTCTACTCTCATATGAGCAGGGGGTAGTCTTCCACCAAAAGCCAGCAAAAACCCGGGATCTCAATCCTCTAGCTGCAAGGAGATGAATTCTGCCAACAATATGAATGAGGGTATAAGTGAATTCTTCCCTAGTAGAACCTCCAGAACACAGCCCAGTCAGCACACTGATTGCAGCCTTGAAAGACCTGGAACAGAGAACCTAGGGATGCTGTGCCCAGACTTCTGACTCACAAAAACCGAGATAATAAACATTTGCTGTTTTAAGCCACTAGCTTTGTGATCATTTGTAATGTAGCAATAGTTAACTAATATACTCCCTTTCCTCTGCAGCTAAAGAAGTCTAATCATAGAAGTGAAGACACACAATGTCAGGTTCTCATCATTTAATTATCATAGAGGAAAGTCTGTAGGATCCGCCAAGCCATTCCCAAGTCCAAGTGTAGCTCTGGCACTTTGTTGTCCTTGAGGTAGAAGATAACCAGCCTCAGGGCACCTGGGTAGCTTACTTAGTTAAGTGTCTGCCTTTAGCTCAGGTCATGATCCCAGGGTCCTGGGATTTGAGCCCCGAGTTGGGCTCTCTGCTTAGCAGCGAGTCTGCTTCTCCTTCTTCCTTTGCCCTTCCCCACTCTCATGTTCCCTCTCATGCTCTCTCTCAAATAAATAAAATCTTAAAAAAAAAACAGGATGACCAGCCTCAAGAGAAGTGATTCATTTTCTTTGGGCTGGCAGTGCTCTGAGGTCTATAAAGCCCATCAAAGCCTATAGCTCAGACCTTTAACCTAACCTTCCCTTCTCCAACCATAACCTTCTCATCAATCCCTACTTGCACTGCCTCCCACCTGCCAAGTTAGCTCTTTCCAATCAAGGCCAGATCTTTGGGTCCTTTGCAATTCCCCAAGTCTGGCTCCTTTTGACTTCTTGGCTAGGGGAGGCCTTATATTCTAAAGCCAGGCACTTAAGTGTCATCACCAAAATGAAATCGGTGTGATGATTACTGTTTTCCCAAAGGGAAAAGAAAATGGAATCTTTCTTGAAAACCAGAAACATTCATAAGGAAACAAGTCTATCCCTTGGCACATAGTTTAATCCTCACATCTCTAAGATCTGGCCATTGTAGGTATGTAGGCAGAAGGCAGCTATTTTTTTAAGTCTAAATATTAAATATCTGATCTCACCTCCGCAGGCTTCTTGTGTTCATTTGGAATTCTGGATTTGCTCCTATACATTGAGCCAGAAGTAAAGGAAGTGGAAGGACCTGAAAAAGATAATTAGACAAAAAATACTGAGACTTGCTAATATTACTAAATGTCACATAACTAAATGTCATCCAAGAGAATATGAAAGGTATGATGGAGAAGAGCACGGTGATCTCATACCACTGAGGAAAACAGTTAAATTGCAATCAAGAAAGACTCATAATGGAGCTTAACGACATTTATAGATGACCTCCCAGCATGTAAAAGCTTCCACGGTGCTAATGCTGAGGAGGTTTGATTTGGCGTAATCATACTTCACAACATTTTGGAACAACATGATTCATATTCCACCTAGAGAAAATGTATCTGTAAAAGCAACCGGAAAAACTAAAAAATGTGAGGCAAGTAATCTGTGGATCCTTTGGCCCTCCCCCAAATGCTACAAATGATGATTCATCCAGTCAAACATTTAATACCTAGTTACAGTTGGAATTGTAGGGCCTGTAATTTATGCTCTTGTACTTTTTGTTCTTTCTATAGAGAAAAGCACTGCTAAATCATTATTAGATTTGGCTTTTGTTGTTTTGGCAAATGAAAAGTGAAGAACAAACTGCTATATGCCACAAAAAACCAATTTTCCCACCTATCTATTTTTAATGAAATTTAAATGAATAAGAACAATAGTGCCCTAAGCTTTCCTTCCTAGAAACATTATTTTTTAGCCATTGAAAGAAACATGAAATAGCTTGTCCTCAAGTCAAAGAATAAACCCTCAAAGAGTGTAGACACAGAGTTACCAACTGTTGGCTGGTTCCACTCACTTTCGTCTGAGCTGTCACTGCTGCTGAGTGTTCTATGGCGTTTCATCCTGGAGCATCCTGGGAAAGAGAACAACACTGAATAAAACAGTCAAAACACACACACACACACACACACACACACACACACACATCCATTTCAAGGGCAGTCAACACTGCACTACAGATCCCAAGAAGAAGCAGCAGGCAAATCATGCGGATCAAATGATTTCTGTCAAAAATATCCTCAAATGACCTACAGTGATGGGAGAAGGGTACTATCAAATTCTCCAACACAGAGGGTAACAAAGACTGAAGAGGAGAATGCCCAAACAGCCCTGGATCAATGGTCCAGAATTGGCTGCCTCAGATGTGGCCACATGACCATAGTCCATCCAAACAAAAGCAGGTAGCCATGCAGCCATCACCAGCCAGGGAACCCCAGTAGGGCAGGAGCAGGAAAGGTAAAAAGCATTTGCAAGGCAGAGCTCTCACGGGCCAAGGTCAAAAGGCACAAAATACACTTGGCTGGAGAAAGAACAAGTGAGGCATGTCCCACCTTTAAGGACATAACAATACTGCTTTTCTGTCTGTCCTTTCCCCCTTTCTTTCTCCCCACCCCATCCCTCAAACAACTAGCCTGATTTAAAATTATATCTATATATATGCCACAAGGAATGTTATAAGAAAGCTCCTATAGGGGTGCCCGGGTGGCTCAGTTAAGAGTCAGTTAAGCATCTGACTCTTGGTTTCAGCTCAAATCATGACCTCAGGGTCCTGAGATTGAGCCCTGCGTAGGGCTCTGCACTCAGGCCACAGACTGCTTAGGATTCTTTCCCTTTTCTTCTAACTTCCCCACTGCCCCTTCCCCTGCTCACGTGTGCTCTTTCAAACAAATAAATAAAATCTTAAAAAAAGAGTGATCATCAGCACTTAAAAAAGAAAGCTCCTAATACTGTGATAAATGTATAATGGGTTTGACTAAAAACTTAAGTGCCCTTCTTTGTGTACGTGTGGCCAACAGCAGATAAAAAAGAGGCACAACTTTTCTGGGAACACACCAGCACTAGGGTTTAAGAAAAATGGAAGGCATTGTAAGGTACAAAGCAAGTACTGAAGAAATGAACTAGAAAAGACAGTGATACAATCAGTAATTGACATTCTTCTATGTGCCACAATATACAAAATGCTATTAGAGGCAATCCTGATTCCACAAGGAATAAAGGTCAGAGCTACTGCCTTTGAGACACTCACAATCTACCAAGGAGATAGAAACCCTACTACAAGGCCATTGTGAGCAATTATGGGTAACATAAACAAAACTATGTTAAAAAGTTAATAGAGAAAGTTCCCCTTCTGGCATGACAACGTGAAGAGCTTCACCAACCCACTCCCCAGTGAAGCTGGTGAAAATTACTTTAAAAAGAAACAAAAAGCTATTCACTTAAAGTCTCTAGAAATGGCTCTAAGGACATACAGCAAATGAAGAAGCATTTATTAAAGAAAATCTACTAAAACTCAGAAAGAATTTGTGGTATTTGGATCTAGAACTACTTCCTTTACCCTCTCCCAGCACAGATTCCATATAAGACTGGTGCAGCCAAGAACACAGATCCCCCTTTCCCCCAGCTCCCAGGTGTAAGGCTTTCTTCCTGGGAGGAACAAGATGTCAGCATTTTTCATCCTGCCCCAGCCACCTGTTGTTGAGGTTAAGTTCCAAACAAGAGCAGCTGAGAGGTTGGGCCTTCCTTCTTCCACGTGGCCCCCACTCCTGGGATGGAGGCTATACCTTGGGTGTGGTGCCACCAAGAATACTGAGGTTGCAATGGCCCTGACTCCAGCTCATCAAGTGGGGGTTCTATAGAGAGGCAAACCTAGGAGACCTGGTGGGCTGTCACTCACAGGGAAGTACATCATTGTCCCCACACTCTACCCTAGAGCTGTGGCTCAGAGACTTTGCCTAGGGGGAGAAGCAGACCATAGAACAGAGGGCTTGAAATCTCTCCCCATTTGCAACTAAGTGTGGAGAAGTTCGAGCCTAGGCTGGCTAGCATGCTGGAGAACCAGGGAAAGAGACCGCTGGGAGGAACAATCCTGGGGTCAGAAAAAAAATATCAAATACCGATCTCAGGAACTATCCCTTCTCGAAGGAGTTCTAGTTTGATTGGATCAGTTTGTAGAACAATTTATGTCCCAGGGTATTATTAAAAATAACAGAGCAATTAGCCATTTCAGCTTAGCAATGTGGTCTAGTGAGGGGAAGTCAAAAAGAACCCTGCCAACCAATGTCATCCCAGGGTGACTGGGGCATACCAAAGGATGCACCCTTAAGAGACAACATTAAGACTTACACTGCAGGGGGGCCTGGGTGGCTCAGTGGGTTAAAGCCTCTGCCTTCGACTCAGGTCATGATCTCAGGGTCCTGGGATCGAGCCCCGCATCGGGCTCTCTGCTCAGCAGGGAGCCTGCTTCTTCCTCTCTCTGCCTGCTTCTCTGCCTACTTGTCATCTGTCTGTCAAATAAATAAATAAATAATCTTAAAAAAAAAAAAAAGACTTACACTGCCTGGCAAAGGTGGGGAATGATTAGGGTCACCTGGGACGCTTGGGAGGTTAAGTGTCAGACTCTTGATTTCGGCTCAGGTCATGATCTCAGGGTAGTGAGACTGAGCCCCGTGTTAGGGCTCTCTGCTGGGCATGGAGCCTGCTTAAGATTTTCTTTCTCTTCCTCTGCCCCTACCTCCTCCCTCCCTCAAAAAAAAAAAAAAAGGTGGGGAGTAAACAGACTTTAGGAAAATAATCCAGCCAGTCATTAAAGAAATAAATAAGAATTTAACAATAAAGTGCCCTGGGCAGGGTGTGTGTGTGTGCCAGTACCCAGTGTTGTTACATTATATTATCTACAATGTCCAATTTCAAACAAAAAACTATGAGACATACAAAGACACAGGAAAGTATGACCTACACACTAGAAAAAACTGTGAGAGCAACCAGATAACAGATTCGACAGATAAAGACTTCAAATTAGCCATACAAATATTTTCAAAGAGCTTAAAAAAAACCCCAAAAACCATGATTAAAAAAATAAAGGAAGGGAGTGTCTGGGTGGCTCCGTCGGTTAGCGTCTGCCTTTGGCTCAGGTCAGGATCTAGGGTCCTGGGATCAAGCCTCGCATTGGGCTCTCTGTTCAGCACTGCCTCTCCCTCTGCCTGCCACTCACCTTGCTTGTGCTCTCCCTGCCCCCCTGTCAAATAAATAAATAAATTAAAAAAAAAAAAAAAAGGAACGTAAAAAAAGAAGGAAGGTAAGAATATCAATAAAGAGGTAGAAAGTATAAAAAAGAACCAACTGGTAATTCTGGCATTGAAAAGTACAATAACTGAAATGAAAAAATTCACTAAAGGGGCCCAACAGTAAATTTGAACTGGAAAAATAATTAGTGAACTTGAAATAGATCAAAAGAGACTATCCAAGCCAAAGAACAGAAGAGAAAAAAAGATGAAGAAAAATGAACAAGACCTCAGAGAAATATGCGACACCATTAAGTGCACTAACATATATGGGAGTACCAGAAGGAAAGGAGAAAGGAGCAGAAAAAAATATTCAAAAAAATTATGGCTGGGGCACCTGGTGGCTCAGTCAGTTAAATGTCCAACTCGTGATTTCGGCTCAGGTCATGATCTCAGGGTTGTGAGATCAAGCCTGGCATCAGGCTCTGAGCTCAGCATGGAATCTGCTTGAGATTCTCTCCGTCCCTCTGCACTCCCCACCTCTCCAAAATAAATAAATCTTGGGATGCCTGGGTGGCTTAGTTGGTTAAGCATCGGCCTTCAGCTCAGGTCATGATCCGAGGGTCCTGGGATAAAGGATGTCAGGCTCTCTGCTCAGGGGGTGACTGCTTCTCCCTCTCCCTCTGCTGCTCCCCCTGCTTGTGCACTCTCTCTCTCGCTGTCAAATAAATAAATACTTAAGAAAAAGAATTATACAATATAAGTAAATCTTTTAAGATTTTATTTATTTGTCAGAGAGAGTGAGCACAGGCAGACAGAGTGGCAGGCAGAGGCAGAAGGAGAAGCAGGCTTCCTGCTGAGCAAGGAGCCCGATGTGGGACTTGATCCCAGGACGCTGGAATCATGACCTGAGCCGAAGGCAGCTGCTTAACCAACTGAGCCACCCAGGCGTCCCATATATAAGTAAATCTTTTAAAAATTATGGCTGAAAACGCCCCAAATTTACTGAAAAAAAATTAATTTGCACATTCAGGAAGCTCAACAAACTCTAAGTAATTTATACTACCATGACTACCACTACTGTTTGCAAAGAGATCCATAAACAGGTAGATCACAGTAAAATTGCTGAAAGCCAGACAAGGAGAAAATCCTAAAAATAGCAAGGGAAAAATTGACCCATCACTTACAAGGTAACTCCAATAAGATTAACAGTTGACTTTTCATCAGAAATAGTAAAGTCAGAAGGTAGTAAGATAAGATATTCTAAGTGCTCTATAGTGCTCGTTGCACGTATCAGCTAATATATTAAGAATCATGGTACATTTTAAATGATTGGATTGTATGGTATGTAAATTATATCTCAATAGGAGCTGTTCTTAAAAAAAACTAAAAGGATTAGCACAAGTATCAAAATCATTGATCAAAATTCTATTTGACTTACTGTTAAAATCAACTGAATATTTTAAAAAATTGAGATATAACTGATATATAACACTAAATTTGTTTCATGTGCACAACATAATGATTCACTGTATATACTGTGAGAGTTAAAGACTATTTTTATAAGCTTGTTTTATTTCTTTTTAGAGGGAGGGAGGAGAAATGGACAGAAGGAGAGAGAAAATCTTAAGTAGGTTCCATGCCCATGCAGAGCCTGACATGGGGCTTGATCTCCCAACCCTGGGATCATGACCCAAGCTGAAATCAAGAGTTGAACATTTAACCGACTGAGTTACCCAGGCGTTCTGGAGGCTATCTCTTTAAATAGAATGTTATCCTCCTATCATATAAATTTTGGGGGCTATATCTGACTCCTTAGTGCAAAACTCAAGACATTCAAAGGCTCTTCTAAAGTGCAAACAAAACCAACAACAGTAACAAAATATTAAAAAAGTATTATATATAAAATCCATCAAGTAATGTGTAATTTAAAGTCACAATGAATATAGAAATTAAAACAAAGTAAAAGTAATATTTTTCTAATTATTTCCTATTGAATGTACTTATTCCCTATTGAGTAGCACCTCATTTGTCTGATATTATTGGGATGTTCTATATATGTAAACTTTAGAGAGAAATGCTATGCCCAACCATTTAAAATTCTGATATCAATGGGAGCTTTTCTAAAATACATATTTATTAGTATTTTATTGTTGTAGTAACAAGTTACCACAAACTCAGTGGCTTAAAACAACACAAATTTATTATTGTCTGATACAAGTATCACTGGGCTAAAATCAAGGTATCAGAGGATTGCATTCCTGTTTGGAGGCTAGAGTACAGAATCCATTTCCTTGCCTTTTCTATCTTCTAGAAGACACTCACATTCCTTAGATCTTGGCCATCTTCCTCAATCTTTAAAGCCAGCAATACTGCGCGTCTCTGACCCTGCTTCTGTCATCACACCTCACTCTCTGACCCTCTCTTCTGCCTCCTTCTTCCACTTTTAACTACCCTTGTGATTACTTCAGGTTCACCCAGAAAATCCAGGATAATATCCCTATTTTCTTAAAGTCATCTGATTAGCAGCCCTAATTCTCCTTTGCCATGTAACCTATCATATTCATAGGTTCCAGGGATTAGGGCATAGACATTCTGCCAACCACAACTTAATAATACATTTTTGCATTATTAAAAGTAAATATAGTCCACAAATATGCCTGACAGATTTCTGATGAAGGTAGAAAAGTAATTCAACAGAGGAAAGATAGCCTTTTCAACAAATGGTACTGGCACAATAGTAAAAAAGACGGACAGACAGACAGAAAGGAAAAGAAAAAAAAAAAGAACCTCAACCCAAGTCTCATACCTTATACAAAAGTTAACTCAAAATGGATCATGGACTTAAACGTAAAACTATAAAACTTTTAGAAAAACATAGGAGAAAATCTTCAGGATCAAGGGCTAAGCAAAGAGTTCTTTGACTTGACACCAAAAGCATGATCTGTCAAAGAAAACTTCATCTGCATCAAAATGAAAAAAACAAAAACAAAAAACAATTAGTTCTGCAAAAGACTGCTGAGAAGATAAAAAACAAGCCACAGAACAGGACAAAATCTTTATAAACCACACATCCGACAATGGACTTGTATCTAGAATATGTAAAGAACTCTCAAAACTCAACAGTCAGGGAACAAATGATTCTGCTAAAAATGGGTGCCTGGGAGGCTCAGTTGGTTAAGCATTTGATTCTTGATTCCGGCTCAGGTCATGATCTCAGGGTCATGAGATTGAGCCCCACATTGGGCTCCGGGCTCAGTGGGGAGTCTACTTGAGATTCTTTCCCTCTGCTCCTTCTCCTGCTCTCTCTTTCTCTCAAATAAATAATAAATCTTTTAAGAAAATGGTTGGAGAATATCTAAATGTCTAAAAGACTTGAACAATTATTTCATCAAAAAGCAGTATGAATGGTAAATAAGCACACGAAAAGATACTCAGTATCATGAGCCATTAGGGAAATGCAAATTAAAACCACAATTGCTGCACTAAAAAAATGGTGGTAATTCAAATGGTGAAGATGTGAAGAAACTATATCACTCATACATTGGTGGTGGGAATGTAACCTAGTTTGGCTAATCTAAAAAACAATTTGGCGATTTCTTTAAAAATTAAACATGTCGGAGTGGAATTCTTGTTGCTGAACTTTGGGTGCAAGTAAGTGAGGCCTGCTGGGAACGGGACTCCTCTAAAATGCCGAATAATGTCTGGAAGGCTGTGGTCCAAGGCCATTTTTGCTGGCTATAAGCGGGGTCTCCGCAACCAGAGGGAGCACACAGCTCTTCTTAAAATCGAAGGTGTATATGCTCGAGATGAAACGGAATTCTATCTAGGCAAGAGATGTGCTTATGTGTACAAAGCAAAGAACAACACAGCGACTCCTGGTGGCAAACCAAACAAAACCAGAGTAATCTGGGGAAAAAGTAACTCGTGCTCATGGAAAAAGCGGCATGGTTCGTGCCAAATTCTGAAGCAACCTTCCTGCTAAAACCATTGGCCACAGAATCTGTGTGATGCTGTACCCCTCAAGGATTTAAATTTAATGAAAAGTAAATAAAGGTGTAGATTTGTTCTCTTGTAAAAAAAAAATTAAACATGTCACTACCACAGGACCTAGGAACTGCATTTGTGGGCATTTAGCCCAGAGAAATGAAAACTTACGTTCACACAAAATCCTGTACACAAATGTTTATAGCAGCTTTATTCATAATGGCCCCAAACTGGAAACAACTCAGATGTCTTCTAACAGGTGAATGGTTAACCAATCTGTGGTACATCCATACCATGGAATACTACTCAGCAGTAAAAAGGAATAAACTATTAATACATGCTATAACATGAAAAACATACATAAAACATGTAAAAAACTTAGCAAAACATGCTCAGTGAAAGAAGTCATAAACACAAGATCACTTATTGTGTAATTCCATTTATACAAAATGTCTAGAGCAGTGGTTGCCTAGGATTGGGAGTGGGAATGTGGACTGACTACAAATGAGCACGAAGCTTTTTTTGGGGGGGAGGGTGACAGAAATGTTCTAAAATTGGACAGTAGTGATGGTAAATACAGTGATGTAAATACACTAAAACTCAGTGAATTGTATACTTAAAATAAATGAATTTATAGTATGTAAATTATACCTTAATAAAGCTTAAAAAGACCTTTAAAAGTTATTTTAACGACCCATGAGAATTTTAGGGCAGAGTCAAGAAGAGTTAGCAATAGAAAAATTCTGTGTCTTCTGAACATTACCTCATACTGGGATTGAAGACAGCATAAAAGAAATAGTTATATCCTCCAAAAACTCTCAGTGAGAAAAGCCAACTGAGCATGGACCTTACCCTCTCTCCTCGCTTCCCTGAGTTTCAGGAGACCCACAACTTATTATGAGATAGATATTCCTCTCATCTGAAGTTCTGGTCTTAGGAACTTTGGCTAAAACAGTATCCCCATTTTCTTTTCATTAATTAATTAGTTGATTGATTAATATTATTATTTATGTTTTTAGTTTAATTCCAGTTAACATACAACAATATATTAGTTTCAGATGTACAATATAGTAATTTCCATTGTCTATAATATTCTGTTCTTTAGAAGTTGGTTATCAAACTGTTCATGATCAAGGGAGAAACATTTTAAGAAGCTGCAAAATTTTGTGTTTTGTAAAAACTATTACAGTAACAATCACTTTTTATGAATGATGGAAACAAAAACTCTTGCATTATCAGTAAGAGTCTCAGAAACAGATTAACTAACACCAGTAACACCAGTCCTGGGAAATAAGAATGGATTGTTAATGATTTCGAAAAGGAAAACAAAGCAAGCAAAATTTTTGGGTTTGGGCTGTTACAGTGCATTGATCTGTCTGTCCATTTCTGTGATAGCGCTGCTGTTTTAATCACTGAATGAAAATTACAAAGAACAGTAAATGCAGCAAAATAATAGTACATCTTTAGATCTGTCTTTATCATTTCTAATTACAAAAGTCCTATAAATATCACCATCATCCATCATCCATTTTACAGATGAGAAAATTGGGGTTCAGAAATATTTAAGGGACATGCTTGGAGCCACATGGCCACCAGAGGGCAGAGCTGGCAGGTATATCTGGAATGGGTACTCCAAGTTGACCCTGAGAACTTAGGCAGGCTGGGTGGATGACAGCAGGAATGCTGCCCCTTCTAAGGCCAGCCTTCTCAGCGTGACCTTAGAGGCCCACAGTATTCTGGTTCCAATCTGTCAGGCCACATCAGCTGCTGTTCCCCTACCTCCAGCACATACTAGGCCCAGTGAGATTCCATGAACACCTCTTACTTCATACTTGGTGGCCTTCGTCAGGAGTTCTCTCTGTCTACAGTTCCTTCTTTGTTAACCCTGATCAGCCCGTTTTCCCCTAACCTGGTCCTACCTATTTGTTAGATCCCCTCAATGAAGCTCTCCAGGTATCCCTCTCTCACAATTACTCACTCCTTTGCTTTCTGAGTCTCTGTGCATGCTTTTGTGGGCAAAAGCCCCTCGCTTACACTGTAAATATTCTTTACATGGTCAGCCCTGCCACTATACCACAAACACCTTAAAAGCTGGGACAATGTCACATTCATCTTTTTTTTTAAAGATTTTATTTATTTGTCAGAGAGAGGGAGAGAGAGCGAGCGAGCACAGGCAGACAGAGCGGCAGGCAGAGGCAGAGGGAGAAGCAGGCTCCCTGCCGAGCAAGGAGCCCGATGTGGGACTCGATCCCAGGACGCTGGGATCATGACCTGAGCCGAAGGCAGCTGCTTAACCAACTGAGCCACCCAGGTGTCCCATGTCACATTCATCTTTTACTCCCAAGTCTTAGCAATGTCCTGCACAAAGTAAACATTCCAAAGAGTAATAGACGCTACGGTTGTACCTAGCTTTACCTAGCTAACACGCCCACCTCCCAGCTACTGCTGGTTCACTGCTAATGGTTCACAGCTGTCCCTCTCACTAAGCACAGGGGTCCTGTCAGGGAACTTATACTCCCCCAGTCTCCCTCCCGGTGGGGGCCAGCAACTAGTTCTACATTCTCCCCCTACTCTCCTCAAAATATGATAAGGCTAGACTTTTCAAAATTAATTAATTAATGCTTTTATTGCGTTATGTTAAATAAAATAGACCATTACTTTTTGATGCAGTGTTCCAAGATTACTCAGTCATCAGAAAGGATGAATACCCAACTTTTGCATCAACATGGATGGGACGTGAGGCTAGACTTTTCTAAGACCACATCTTTACTTTAGCTCCTTCTTCCCTACACTCTTGTCCTCACTCCCTTATCAGTTTCTCCTGAGAGCATTCCTTCAATAAATCACATACGTTCAAATACTGTCTCAGGTTCTGCTTCTAGGCACCCATACTATTCAAGGCAATACATAAATCTTCACTAAGTGGTATACTTTTCAAAGTACTTCAGAATAAAATTTTTTGTTAAGCAAAACCGTAAGTAAGTAGAGTGTAATCTTGGAGTAACTTCATGATGCACCTTATATTTGGATATATTATTCAGCTGTTTATTTTCTAATCCTCTGTTCAGGGTAGAGACTTTATAAAGGCATCCTTTTCTTCCTTACCTCCCACACTGAGTATTCCTTTGTTTTGGCAGAAATGAAAAGTGCACCAGCCCTCACCTTGCACCCTTGGGAACAGTAATTTGAGGGCAGTTTTCAGATCTTATTCTTGCCATAATCTCAACCAAAATGATTAACAGCATGCTGGTTTATTTTAACAGTGACTGTAAGCCAGGCAAAATACAAATGTATAAAGTAAATGCCTTCCTTGGGTGAAACTCCCTGTTAAAGGAGCACTGTCTGGAAGTTAACCCAACTGGGATTATTTGGGACTGGAATCTAAGTCTGTGGTTTGGTGGCTACTTGACTCCCCATTAATATTCCCACAGAAGAGCAGGGAGGCAAGGAAAAGTGATTAACTTAAACACAGCCCTTTCCTTCTATATGCCCAAGAGACAGGACTTTTGAAATGTATGGTCAGTGCAAGGAGCTCCTTTTCACTGCCCTCTGTGGGGCCACGCAGCAGTTTAAAACATAATCCAAGGCTCTGCTTTAAACATAGTCACACCCTTTGACCCAGGAATTCTCCTTCCAACATTCATCTTTGAAAAATAATCCAAAACACAGAAAATAATTATGGACAAAAATGTCCATTAAAAGTCCATAATAAAAATAATAACTGAAACCTGGCTATAAAACAAAAGAGGAATAATTAAAGCATATTAATGTCATATTTCATTTAATCACTTAAACGTGGTATAAGGGGAAATTTTTATGTTAACATGTTAAGTGGAAAAAACAGCCTAAAATTGGTTTTACAGTGAGATTACATGAAATAAAATATATAGAAAACAGATGAAGGCCATAAGCCAATTTACTAATATTAGTTACATTAGTAACATTAAAGTGATGGATTTTGGGGTGATAAAAAACATTCTTTCCAAATTTTTCCATTGTCCACATTTCTCCAGTACACAAATAGGGCACTTATAAATTAGAAAAAAATACTTCTAAGTTTCAAGGTATTTGTCCTTCATGCCACCCGCAAAAGATGCAGCTGACCTGAAACACTGAGGCTATAAAAATAGCTGTCACTGCCATTCAACATGGGCATTAACCAGAGCTGGGGAAAAAATCCAGAAAAGCACGATACAATCAATCAACTGGATAGAGAAGCCTCCATATCATAAAGGTAGTCAAAAAGCACAGAACTTTGCAGTTTGGGAAAGACAAATATCTACAGCAGTGGTTCTCAACTGAAGGCAATTTCACCTTCCAAGGGACACGTGGTGATATCTAGAGACATTTTTGGTTGTCACAGCTGGGAAGGAGAGTGTTACTGGTATCTACGGGGTTAGAGGTTAGAAAGGCTGCTAACCATTTCTACAGCCCACAGGATAGTCTCTTACAACGTACTGATGTATCTGGTCCAAACTGTCAATATTGCCAAGGTTGAGAAATCTTGCTCTAAAAGGATGAAGCTGAAATAAGACTCAAGAAAAGTGTAGAAATGATTGACTTGAGTTTATTCACCTACTCACAGAGTAAAAGTAACAAAGGGGCACTCCCTGAAACCTAAAGGCAATTTTATCAAAAAGAAAGCAGGACTTTGAGCAATGCTTAGGGAACTTAGAGAACTCATCAGCTCAAGAAGTGGAACAGAATGAAAATGTAAACAGGTTCAAGAAGGACTGAGATAAAATCAGGGTGGATAAATTCATGATGGTATTTGGAAGTAATCCTTAAGTAAAGAAACATCTGTAAGTCCAGCTCCCTTAGGCTTTCAGGAAAATATCCTCCAGAGCCCTGAACAGAGACAGACATTTGAGTTAGGTCACTCGTCAGACCAGAGCAGAATTCTTCTTAAATCCTTAAGGGTCAAGTCCTGCCCATGGGGGCAAAGAACCTCCTAAAGTCTTCCTTCAACAGAAATCATGAATGCTATAAATATGATTCCTGAGCTGATTAGCACTGCTTTGGGGAAAACAATACTAAACTCCACATTGAAGCCATTTGAGTCTACTGCCTATGGTTTAATTCTCTACAAAATTTATCCATCACACTGCTTCAATGCAGTGTTGTGGAAACAAAACTTCCCTTCAAGTCTGTTCACCTCGCATATCTTTCTTCTCTACCACATTTCAGTAGTCCAGTGACTAAAGCCATAAATATCTATCTAGAAACTGAGTAAACAAAAAAAATAAGAAAAAGAACATAGCCTACATATTTTACTGCTTCTCCTCATCCCCAACAAATCTTTGTCTTGAAAAAAGAGATACCAGAGGCGCCTGGGTGGCTCAGTCGTTAAGCATCTGCCTTCGGCTCAGGCCATGATCCCAGGGTACTGGGATGGAGTCTGCTTTGGGTTCCCTGCTCAGCTTCTCCTTCTCCCACTCCCCCTGCTTGTGTTCCCTCTCTCGCTGTCGCTCTCTCTCTGTCAAATAAATAAAATTCTTAAAAAAAGAGAGAGAGATACCAGAAGTTGGAGTAGGTGAACTTTTATGTACTTTCTAAAAGACAATTACCTCCATCTCAGTGATTGTGTGTGTATGTATGTGTCATTTCAAAGCTTGTTTTTAAAAAGAAAGACATGTCATGTGACTCATGAGATCCCTGTGACCAGATGAGGAATCTGGAGGTCAACTCTTTTCCAAAGCCCTCAAAATGCATTAAAGAAAAAAGAAGAAAATACAGATTTATCTGGGTAGGCTCCTGCCACTCAGAGAAGTATTTCCATGTCAACCACAGTTACCTCTATTGCCAGGAAGCAGGCTTACCCTCTTCAATATATAGACTTGTTAACAAATTATTTGGGGATATCAAACCTCCTGAGTAGGAATCATCTTGCATAGAAAGGACAGACTGGGAAGGAAGTTTAAATCAGGGTTCAGTAAACTTTTTCTGGAAAGGACCAGCTAGCAAATATTTTTGGCTTTATGAACCATATGGTCTCTGTTGCAACTACTCAAATCTGCCATTGTAGCATGAAAGCAGTCACAGACAGTACATAAACAAATGAGGATGGCTCCACTCCAATAAAACTTTATTATACTGAAATTTGAATTTCGTATAATTTTCATATCATGAAATATTATTCTTCATTTTTTAACCATTTAAAAATAACATAAAAACCATTCCTAGCTCACAGGCCACGCGGAAACAGGTGGCAGGCTAGATCTGACTTGCAGGCCATAGCTTGTCAAACTCTGGTCTAAAATACAAGAAATATTTATTATTTATAATATTTATAAATATTGTAATATAAAACACATATATAAATATTTATAAATATGTATTTATTTTTATTTTAATTCTTTTAAAGTAGGCTCCACGCCCAGGAGGAAGCCCAATGCAGGGCTTGAACTCATGACCCTGAGATCAAGACCTGAGCTGAGCTCGAGAGTCAGACGTTCACAGACTGAGCTACCCAGGCACCCCAAGAAACATTTTAATGAAAAAAAGAATACTGAAAATCAGAAGTCTACAACTGAATTATCACTCTCCTAACATCACCCCCACCTTAATCTCTCAGCCCACTGTTTGTCTGATACAGACCTCACTGGAAGGTTTCAGCCTGGGTGGCCTATTCTGTGATATTATCTTGACAGATTTTAATGGTCGTAGTCCTTCCTAAATTAAAATGTTTTATGCCTTTTAAGGGAAAAAAGCCCCAGTTCCAGTAAGCTTTTTTTTTTAAATTAGCAGTACATGTTCTTTTTAATTTATGTACATATATTCAACAATTTCAACCACCCAAATAAGCAGGCTTGGCATTTTAAGAATAAAAAGAGATATATGTACAAAACATGAATCTTTTTAAGATAAAATACCATTTGCAAATAAGACTTCTTAAGAATAAAGTAAATCAATAAGAATAGCTTTTACTATGAAATACACAATTCTCCAGATAGAAACACAAACAATTTTTAAAAATAGCAGTTTCCAATATGTCTCATCTGCTGCTGTGAGTTTCTTCCACATTGAGATTTTTGCTCACATGTACCCCTAGTACATTTATAACATCTACCCAATTTAAAGTTACCGTCAGAGTTTATTAGGAGGAAAAATAACCTTTATCCCAGGTTTTCGTTACAATAAAAGGCATGTAAGCCTTACATATAAGGTCAGAAAAACAGAAACAATCCCAAACTTACTGAGCAAGTTCAAATCCACTGCACACCAACTGTTAATACTGTGCTACTAGAGAGCTGGCACTGCACTGGCCACCAGAACTGAGAAACCAAGTCCTTTGGCTCCCTCAGGACCAGGGTCACAGGACCAGGTGCACTAGACACACTGTCACAAGGGCTTGGGTGATCACAGCCCGTAACTGGTAACCAGTGATGTGTGACAAACTAATCAGGGAGGGTTTTCAGTGTTAATCCCAAAATCAATCAAATTGGTTGGGGGTGAAGTAGAGGGGGATTGAGGTTAAACCCTCACCTCCGGTTAGAGCAATGACTATGGCAAAGGAGCAGTCAGACATGCAAATTGACATATAAGTCAGTACTGACTTTGAGGGCAACAAAAAGTGAGGGAAAATGAAATAGCTACAAATCTTCCTCAGAAGAAAAGGACTGGGCCACAGATGCCAACACAAGTTAAGCCCCAAGAAAACATATCTCACCTCCTCAGCAGAGGTTCTCAATCCCTATTTCCCACTGGAATCATCTGGGGAGCTTATAAAAACCCCAATGCCCAAACTGTACCCATTATCAATTAAGTCAGAATCTCTCTTTTCAAAGAACCAGCTTTTGGATTGTTTCTCTCTACTGTTTTTGTTTTCAACTGCATGAACTTCTCTTTTCTTTATTGTTTCCTTCCTCCACCGCTGGTTCTGAGTTTATTTTCCTCTCCTCCTCCCCATTATCTTGAGGTTGACGCCTAGATTATTTGAGATCTTTCACCCATTCCTCATATAAGTAAAGCATTTAGTGTCATAAATTTCCCACTTAGTACTTACTTAGCTACATCCTACAAATTGTATTTTAAAGATTTTATTTATTTGAGAGAGAGAGAGTGAGAGGGAGATGAGAGAGCGTACAGGGGGAGAAGCAGGCTTTCCACTGAGCATCAGGCTCTCTAGCCTGATGCGGGCTCGATCCCAGGACTCTGAGATCATGACCTGAGCCGAAGGCAGAGGTTCAATCCGCTGAGCCACCCAAGCGCCCCCATCCTACAAATTTTGATATGCTGTGTTTTCATTTTCATTCAGGGAAATGTATCCTTTTTTTTTTTTTTTCAATTTCCCTAGAGACTTCCTCCTTTACCCATGGATTAATGAGAAGTATGTTATTTAGTTTCCAAGTGTTTGAAAACTTTCGGTAGCCTTCTTCTGATTTCTAGTTTGATTGCATTATGGTCAGTGAATATACTCTGCATGATTTCAACTCTTTATTTGTTGAGGTTTATTTTATGGATTGAGCTACAGTCTATTTTGGTGAATGTTAGTTACACGTGTACTTGAAAAATAAGTATATTATGCCGTTGTGGAGCATTCTATGTCAATTAGATCTGGCTGACTGGTAGTGTATTTCTTTTATAACCTTGCTGATTTTCTTCTGTCTGATGGTTCTATCGGTTACTGAAAGGGGCACTGAAGTTCCCAACTCTATGAATTTGTGTTTCTCAAATCAGTTATGCTGAGTTTTGCCTCATGTACTTTGAAGCTCTGTTATTTGGTGGATACACATTTAAGACTGCTGTGTCTTCTGGATGGATTCACCCTTTCAATCATTATGTAGCGCTCCTCTAGTTCCTAGTGATTTTCTTTGCTCTGATGTCTATCCACAATTAGTATAGCCACTCCAGCTTTCTTCTGAATGGTGTTTGCATGGTATACCTTTTTTGTATCCACTTACTTGTAAACTACCTGTGTATTATATTTAAATGGAATAGAATAAACTGTATTCCATCTTGTCTGGAACAGGAAGGTTGCTCATTCTACTGTTTTTGCAACTCTTCTCTAAATTTAGACATATTATCTCAAAATCTCTTATTTTAAAAAATTATCTCAAAATAAAAAATTAACTATTAAAAAAGGAAATACATGATAAAAAGGCCATCTTACTCATGTTCCTACTATACCTGGAGAATATTAATATTTAATATTATTTAATAAAGGAAAAGAATCAACTTGAGGACTTGTGAGATTTTTCACTTACTGCACTCTCCCAGAAGAAGGAAAGAAAAGGCTAAGAAATAGGTAAAATTCACAGGCCTGAACGTCATTAGAGAGTGAATCCCTCTCTGCGGGCCAGCTGGTAATAAGGAAAATCAGTTGGTAACAATGACGTAACTATTTTTCCTTAAAAGATAAATATTCACCATATCTGGTGCTCCTGGTTTTTCTTAGGCATAGAAACTCTTCTTCTAGTGTTTGCATTTTCTAGTTTCCCTGTCTGGATTTTAATTATTTTTACTACTTACTGGCATTTTCAAAAGGTTAACACAGAGAATTTAAAATGTATAACTTGAGAAGGAATAAAATTCTAATTAATTAGTTCTACCACTTGTTTGTTCTGTAAAAGAAATGAGTGAGAAAGCTGGGAAGTACTGACTAAAATGTGGCTTTCTGAGAATTAGTTGTGTTCAGTCATTTATGCCGTTCATGCTTCAGTGCCCCAGGAAGCCAGATTTGGATACAGGTAAGTAGTCATTTGAGACAAAACTGCAAAAGGTTACCCCTGAACTGTTTTAAATGCTAACCAAAGGGATCACTAAACGATCTAAGATAAGGACTAGAGAGCATAGATGGAAACTAATTATCTCCTCTTGGCCCTAGGAAACCAAACTTCATGTAAATTAAAAGCATTCATATAGGAATATGAATCACAGAAAAAAAAGAAACAGTTTTTTCCTCTCAAGCCATTTCTCCTATCATCTCAGTGCTATTTTGATCATTCTGAGTAACAGTGTTTGAAAAAAATGACGGACAGATAAAATATTAAACTCTCAAAAACTTGAAATAAAACTCATTGTTGCTGCATATGGAAAGGCACTACCCTTGTCAAAATTATCTATTATGTCCAGACCATGGTTGATTGTCATAGTGATGAAACGTTCCTGGACACTAAGCCTCAATATTTTGTTATCTGAGAATCTGCAGTTTAATTTCATCCTTCGAGATCAAAGGCACATAAATTAACTTGGCACATTGATCTGACGAGTCTATGGAAAGCTGCCAGGCAAGACAAGTCCACAGATTAACTCATTAGTTTATAATGCTTAAAACAACTTTGGGCAAACTGTTGAGAATTGAACAGAGGCTAAAAAAACCCAAAGGCATTCACCAATATATCTTTCAATACAGTTCACCAAAACCCATCTCACCTCTACTTGACCACTCAGTGAGGGAGCACACTATTTAACAAGGCAATCCATTTCGATTTTTAGACTGCTCTAAATGAAGAAATAACTTTCTATGAACAGAAAAAATCTGCCTTTTAACTTCCTAATTCTGCCTTTATACTAGATTTATACCAGGTTCAGATATCTCCCTACCTTTATCCCCAAACTCTCTCTTGACCCTACACCATTTTTCTCTATGTAATACCTAATTTCTTTCTTTCCCTTCTCTTGCAAACACCTCAAAAATTAGTCTATGGTTTCTCTTCTCCTCCTCACTTTTAGTCACTTCTAGCAGAGTTCTCGAAAAAGTCACCAGTTTGGGCATTTTCCCGAACCCTCATCTCTAAGTACCTACTACATTTGATGTGCTGATTTACCCCTCCTTCCTTCCTACCACTGCTCTTGAAACAACTGCCTTGATTTCCAAAGGTTTTTTTTTTCCTGCGTTCCCTGTGTTGCTCCCTAATATCCTTTTCTTCCTCTAACCATCTCATAAGGGATGGTGTTTCCCCAAAATGTCCTATACTACGCACATGGTTATGGCTCTAAGGAAGGAAAGAAAGAGGGAGGGGAAGAGGGAGGAAAAAAAAGAACAAATCCCAAACCCCTGCCAACCATACATATGGACCTAGAAGGTGATTAACACCAAGGCCACTGGCTCTTCCTCCCTCCCAGTGGTCTCCACTGGCACCCTCTTTTGTGCCTTCACAAAACCTAGAAAAATCTCTTAAATTATTTCTCTTCTCTCACCCTGGATCAGTCATCAAATCCTACTAAGTTAACCTCTGAAATTCTATATCAATATTCCCATTTTAACTTTCATTTTCCTAGTTTGGGACCTAATCATGTTCTAAAGCAGGACCATGACAGCAGTTTCCTAACCAACTGGTCTTAGGACTCCTGATCTTGTTGCCCTCAAATTTACCTTCCACCCAACTGCTAGAGACTTTCTGAAACACAAATTGGACTATGTCCCTTCACTTCTGAGAGACTTCAATGGCTTCCCTTTGTCCTTAGACCTTTATTAAGGTCCTCACAAAAGCCAACAAGGTCCTCCACAATCAAGCTGCACCTCATTCTGCAGCTTTCTCTCTCACCACACTGCCCTGCTTTTATGCTCTAGCAACACAACCTCTAGAGTTCCCATCCCCATGTGGCTTCTCACCCATATGATTTCTACGATCATACCATCCCTTCTGCCTGGAAGGTCCTCTTCTTATTCCTCACTTAGGAACTTATAAACTCATCCTTATAAGGCTTAGAAACCATGTCACCTCTCTAAAAAGCCTCCCCTGTCTGACTCAGCCATACCTTGACGATCCCAACAGCAGTATGCCCTAGGAATGGCCTGGGTAGAGGACCATCACTAACTTAGACTGTTCTGTAACCAACTATATATATAGATAACTATGTATATAGTTATCTATATATATATATATATAACACCTATATATATATAACATCTATATATATAACTATATAGATAATAAATAAATAAATATATATATATATTTTTTTAAATCTCCAACTAGAATATGAGTTCCTACCAGGCATGGGCTAGATTTTTTGATGTAATGATGTTATTTTTCCTTCATCTCTTTGAAAATCCTAAACTTTAAAGTCATTCTAAAATGATTCTCATTGGGAGTGGGAGTAAAATGACTCTCATTTTGCTGGTTGCTAATTTGGACAACTGTCCTTACTCTGAAATTTTAGTTTGCAGGCTAACCTTGGAGAAAATTCATTTCTCTCCTTCATTCACCCTCTCCATTGAGAGGCGCTTCCTCCCAGGATTCTCAGTCCCACCCTTTCAAGAGGGAGAAAGGTACAGATTTAGACAGTAAGCTGATAATACATTTGTCTCTGGCCCTGAGTCTCTCTCCGCTCTCTTGCCTGTCATTCTGAATAGAAGTAACATCTTTTTCTCTCTGTTTATGGGCAATCCTTGACTTCACAGCCAGGGATCATTTCCTCCATTCACTGAAAGTTTTGATCCCCATTACCTACAGAAATACCATCTCCAGACATCTCTCTGCCTTTTCTGGGATCTAGAGTCCAGCACATCAGAAACTAGACGCCCATGACTAACA
Source organism: Mellivora capensis (assembly GCA_004024625.1). Taxonomy (NCBI): domain Eukaryota; kingdom Metazoa; phylum Chordata; class Mammalia; order Carnivora; family Mustelidae; genus Mellivora; species Mellivora capensis. Next base: position 39,698 of record PISX010011829.1, read on the forward strand.
GTCTCCACTGACTGTTTGATCTGTTTCTGGTCCAGAGATTTACTTTTCTTGATCACAGATACGTCTTTCTAATTTTCATTTTATTTATTATCACTTTGATTAGAAAGGAGATAGAGGAGTTTGGAGTCTGAAAATCAGAGCCAACTTGACCAGAAGCCCTTAGGTTTAAATTTTACAAGTGCTACATAATCTTTTAGATCAGTGTTCAGCAAGCTATAGCCCCTAGGCCAAATCTAGTTCACTGCTTGTTTTCGGTATAGCCCATAAGCTAAGAATGGCATTTGTATTTTTAAATGGTTGAAAAAAATCAAAAGAAGAATAATATTTCATGACATGTAAAAATTATGTAAAATTCTTATTTCAGTGTCCATAAATAAAGTTTTATTGGAATACAGTCATACCCATTCATTTATTCTATTCTAGTTATCAGCTGCTGTGCAAATCACTGCAAGACAGAGTGGCATAAAGCAACCCCCATTTTATCATCTCACAAATTCTGTGGGTCAGGAATTCAGAGAAGGTATGGCAGGAATGGCTTTTTTCTACTCTAAGATGTCTGGAATCTCAGCTGGGAAGACAAACTGCTAGAATCATCTGGAGGCTTCTTCACTTATCTGGCACCTTTGAGAGGAATGACTTGGCTTAGCAGGCACCATCTCCAGCACGCCCACATAAGACCTCTCCACCAGACGTGGCTTCAGGGTAGTCAGACTACTTACATGGCAGTTCAGGAGTCCCAGCATGAATATTCTAGTGAACAAGGCAGAAGTTGCATTGCATTTTATGACTAAGCCTCAGAAGTCCTATACTCTACTAGATTGGATGAAGCAGTCACAAGTCAACCCAGATCTCACTGGAAGGGCACACAGGCCCTGTTTCCAGATGAAAGTAGTGTCAAAAAATCTGCAGCTGTGTTTTAAACCTGCATTTATGGTCTTCACATCATTTAGTACCAAGGATCCAGAATTAATGACTCTGACTTAAAATGTAAGGCACATTCAGGTATGAGGGCATCCAAGTCTCAAAAAAACATCAGTTTCACAAAAGGACTATCATCAAGGCCCTGACTTGTGAGCAATTTTAATACTTTCCTATTTGTTTCTGAGCAGCCTTTAAATCTGAACATACAGAACATATGAGTTTTTAAATGTTACAGAATTAACTGAAGCCTTTAAGAAGAGTAATCTATATTTGTGTGATAAATAGCAAAAATGGCCCCAATTCTCTACCTTTTTCTTTATTTATGCCCTTTCAAGGTGACTTTGAAGCTTCTTCCCACTCCTTGAATCTAGACTGGCTTTGTGACTTCCTTAGGGCAACAGAATACAGCAGAGGTGAAGGTGTGCCAATTCCGAGCCTGGCCTCAAGAGGTTTTGCTGCTTCTACTCAGTTTTAGAAATCTGCCCAGCTACCGTGAAAACAAGCCTGGGCTAACCTGCTGCAGGAGAAGAGAGGAAAAGCCCAGTGCTCCCACCCCTACCATTGCCCCAGCTGACCAGCCAACCTAAAAAGCAGAAGCTCCCTGCTGACCTATAGTTGACACAGGCATAATGGAGACCAGCTAAGAACAGCAGAACCATGCAACCTGAACCCAGTCCAAATAGCTAACTCTTAGAATAATGAACTGAAGAATTACTATTTTGAGCCACTAAATTTTGAAAAGGTTAGATATACAGCAATAGTTAACTGACAGAATTTAGAAGGCAGTTTTTAATGATAAACTGTAGAATGGAAATTTCATCACACACTTCAGACCTACTACACTGAATCACTTCAGACACTGAATGATTCTCCAAAGCAGGAACTACTGCTAGGCTTTATTGAGAAGGGCACTCAAGCTAATGCCACGATCACAGAGGGGTCAAATACCTGACCCAAAAGAAGAAATCTGCAACAGCACCCATACAAATAACAAGCATCACTCCATGTGCAAGTCTCTCATCTTACCTGATGCCAAGACAGCCATAAAGTACATCCTCAGGCTAGAGGTAAGTGGCACCTACAGTCAGCAGTGAACCAGTTAACTAGAAAGAGAAACACAACCCACATCCCTAATGTGAGAATTTATTGCTAATAGAACGCCTATTCTTTTTATTTTATTGCTAATAGAATGCCTATTCTTTTTAGCTATAATCCCCACCTTCTTTTTAAAAAATATTTACTTATTTGAGAGACAGAGAAGGCACAAGCATGGGGAGGGGCAAAGGGAGAGGAAGACAAGCAGACTCCCTGCTGACCAGGACCCTAAGATCATGACCTGGGCCAAAATCAAGAGCTAGACACTTAACTGACTGAGCCACTCACATGCCCCTATCCCCAACCTCTTTATTTGCCTCTTTATTTGCCTTTGGTGCACTTCAGTAAAGGCATGACAGATAGCAATTCAAAAAATTAATTACACACATGTAACTACATACAGACCACCCCCACCCGAATTCACACATCCAATTATAGGCTGACTTCCAGGCTGATTTCCAGGAGACCCTCTGAGACAGCAAATGTTTGTTCCAACAGTGCAATTTCTCAAAATACTTAGGACATTTTTTGCTTGGATTTGCTTTCTGTTCCTTTGGCATCCTACTCCTTTGAATAAGGTCAACAACGGAAGCAAAATTTTCCTTTGAGAATGAATTTAATTTTTGGAAACAATCAAATGTCATTCAAAGTCCATTCAAGTGAATATGCAATTGAGGTGTGTAAAACCAGTTTTAGTCAGTCACAAGCTGGGAAAAGAAATTGCAAGGCTGATTTATAATTCCAATTCTACAGTTATTAGCTGGCAGGTTAAAACTCTAAAAGCACAAAACCTTCAACGGCTCCCTACTGCTCACAGCGCAGATTTCAAACTCCTAGGCCTAGTATTCAAGGCACTCCACAATGTGGCCAGAGCTCACCTTTCCAGTCTTATTTTCCTTGCATGGTTTCTCCTCTAGGGAAGCTAAGTCCCTCACTTCTCCCCACTCACATGTCCTGGTGCTTTCTTGCACCCCTGCATCTGTTCATACTCCTCTCCTGGACTGCCCCCTATGTTGATGTCATCTAATCTCTATACCTGATACACTGCCCACCACTGTATGTGACTCAAATAAATATTCACTGAATGAATCAATTCCTTGGGTGACTTACAAAATGGCTCTGAAGATAATTCCAAAAAGGAGAGCTCCAAAAACATTCTAAGCAAGGGAAGAAATAGCTAGCCTTCAACATGCATTTTTGAGGATAAAGTCAGGAAAACACTGGAATAGCAATTGATTTGTAGTCATGCTTACTGACTGCCTATGAAGCCCCAGTTAATCAGGTACTGAGCCAGAAACAAACTAAAATTGCAGGCTACTCTAGTCTACCTAGACACTGTGTCACTGAAGTTAAGACAGCAGGCCTTGGGAATTCTGGACTTCTCTGGGTTTTTCTCTCAAAATAGCCAAGTTATAAACGAGTAATACTTCTAGATATATACTTAGAAGTGACATTGCTGGATCATTTAGTAGTTCTATTTATTTTTTTTATGATCTCCATACTGTTTTCCATAGTGGCTGCAACGTTTTACATTCCTACCAACAGTGTACAAGGTTCTAATTTCTCCACATTCTCACCAACACTTATCTTTTAAAAATATATATAATAGCTATCCTAACAGGTGTGAGGTGATAGCCCGTTATGGTTTTGATTTTCATTTCCCTGATGATTAGTGATGTTGAGCACCTTTTCATATACCTGCTGGTTGTAAATACCCAAGAGAACCGAAGTTCAGATCTTGAAGAGGTATCTGCACACCCATGCAGCATTATGTGTAAGAGTCAAGATATGGGAACAACCCAAATGTCCATCGACAGATGAATGGATACAGAAAATGTGGCATATACATACAATGGAATATTATTCAACCTTTAAAAAGAAGGGAATTCTACTATTCACAACAACAAGGATGACCCTGGAGGACATCATGCTAAGTGAAATAAGCCAGTCACAGAAGGACAAATACTGCACATCCACTTACACGGGGCTATCTATAGTAGTCCAACTCATGGAAACAGAGAATACAGGAGCTGTGGGGAAGAGGAAATGGGGAATTACTGTTCAATGAATATAAAGTTTGTTATATAAGATGAATAATCTAGAGATCTATGAACAATACTATATTGTACATGTAAAAAGTTAACAGGATAGATCTCATTTTAAGTGTTGTAACACAAAAGAAGAAGAACAAGGAAACTTTTGGAGGTGATGGATAGGTCTATTACCTTGATTGTGGTGATGGTTTCACAGGTATATGTATATATCCAAACTCATCAAGTTGTACACACTGAATATATGCAGTTTTTGTATATCAATTATATCTTCGTAGAACTGCTAAAAGAAACGCTAGTCTGATAGGTGATGGATATGTCACAAGTTATTATAAACTATAAAGAGTAAGAATTTATGAGATCCTTGCCCCTCTGATGAAATTAAGACTACTACAGTAGTAAACTGGAAATATTTTCAAAGCATTTGTATGGTGAAATTAGTTAATATTTGGTCAAACCGCATGAAACTGCAATTGTTGTAGGTCAAAAGGTTTTGAGTATCAGAAGTTTTATATCATTCAACCTAATACTTCAGAATTTTGCTCATGAACAAAAAGAAGTAAAAAAAAGAGAAGAAACCTTCCTTTGGCTTCAAAGCCCTCACACACTCTGGACAATCTCAATTCTTACAAACTTTTGAGGATTTATAATAAACAAAGAAAAGAAATACACAAAGCCTTGCCTGTACATATACATAATTTCTTAGTTCAAAACACCTAGTTTCCTTTAGGAGTTGTATTCCACTTACCAGACTCAAGATAATTGGCCTGTGAGTCCCCAGTGGGGTATTAGGTCTCTCCAGCTACATCTCAAATTTCTAGGTCAGATCTGAGCACCCTCTTCCCATGTTGCATTTGCACACTGCAAATAGGCCATCACACCCAGGATTCCTGAATGTTGTTTAATGTAAGGGAAGGCTGTTAATGAAAAGGCATCTAATCATTATTATTACATGTGAGTTGGGGGGGGGGCTTGATTTTATCTTCATTTCTTCTGCTTTTCCTGCCCCAGAGTTGCAGACAGCTGGCTAGACTCTCTGGGTCTCTTTTTGGTCAGAGCAGGAGAAGCCTCATAAGCAGGATTCCTAACCCTGCATGTGTGGCTGGAGTGGTGAGGCAATTACCCTCCATCTCCCTGGGCAGCCGCAACAGGACTCTATGAGGAGGCGCAGGTGCTGCGACTAACTGGCACACTCCCAGGCTACAGTCAACACCACGTGCTCAGAACAGAGGCTCAATTTTAATCCTTCTGAGACACCATTTCAGGAATCAGCCAATATACAGACATGTAATCAATGTAATGCTTTTGTGTGCTTGTGTGGGTCTTGAGCTGGTGAATTTTCCACATTAAAATTTTTAGAATTTTCTGCATAGAAATTTTTAGAATTACCCAAGACAAGTATAAATGCAATCTTCTTTTAATGGTAAATGTTATTTCATGAGAAACACTGAATACATAATTTCAGCTCCAATGGTCAGAAGATCCTGTGCTTTCAAGTTTACTGTTAGAAATGCAAAACAGGGACAGCAAAACTCCATCATCCCACCTCTGTTCCCTCAGTACAGGATGTTTTCCTCTTTCAAAAGTCTTTTTTTTATAAGATCTTTCATCCAGTGTGTTTTAAATAACTGATTTTCTCTAGTTCCCCAAGCAGATTATTGCATGGTCTAATTAAGTCATCCCTTAGGAGACATCATCCCTGACATGCAAAGAGAGACACAACAATGGTGGCAGATTGTGGAAACAGGAATATTTCATTTCCGCCAACTGAAAAACTATAACAATCAAAAGTGCCAAAATTGCTCCTAAGCTACTCGTATGCAGTGATTTGAAATATCAGTAATTCACAGGAGACTGGTAAAATGTTCTTAATTTACTGTTTTGCCCAGGTTCTGAATTCAGAACCCCACATTCCTACTTTGACAGTTGACAGCATTACAATCACCTAAAAACAGGTTCAGAAGGTTCTATTGCAGACAGTGAAGTGATGCTCATTTTTGCCTGGACCTGTCTCAGAAGTAAAGCCGAGAGGGAACTGAGTCTCACATGTTCACTCTTACAGGATTTATCAAATAATTCAATAAAGATCTGATGAAAGACCTTGGGCTGGAATTTGGGAAACCTGGGTGTTAGCTCAAATTTCTAGTTCATTACACACTATTTTTATTATAGTGGCTTTGTAGTAAATTTTGATCTGATAGAACAAACGCTCCTCACAATACTTCCTGATGATTCTTGGGCATTTATTCTTTCCAAAATGCAAATCTGATTGTGATAGTCCTTGGTGTAAAACCCCTCCACTGCTCCAATTTTGTAAGTGGAAGTACAAGTTTAGGGCCAAAGCCGACTGCTCAAAAGGAATCAGTGATACCACCAGAGAGCGCCTTTCTCTGCCCTGGTTCTTCACCAGGCTCACTCTCTCCTTTTAATAAGTATTGAACAAATATTTAACAATGGTTTGCAAGGGTGCTATGTCGGGGTCCCCAAGACCACCTCCAACTTCTGTGATTCACTAGGAAGACCCACAGAACTCAGCATATAATCATACTCTTGGCTACAACTTACTATAGTGAAAGGATACAAAGCAAAATCAGCAAAGGGAAAATGCACACTACATGAAATACAAGAGAGATCAGGCACAAGCTTCCCAGAGTCCTCTCCCAGTGGAGTTACACAAGGATGCACTTAATCTCCCTAGCAACGAGTTGTGACAACACATGTGAAATGCTGTCTACTAGGGGAAGCTCATTAGGGACTCAGTGCCCAGGTTTTGATTGGAGGCTGGTTACACAGGCACCCTCTGACTGGCAAATACCCAAATTCCAGACTCCCAAGAAGGAAAGCAGGTGTTCAGCAGAAACCACATTGTTTGTATAAACAGTTCAGGCACAATGAACCACCTTTATCAGTCAGTTCTGGGAATGGTGGGAACCCTCTTGAAAATCAAGTTCCCAGATGCCCACCAAGGGACAACCTTGTAAGCAGGCCTTTCAAAGTCGGGTCCACTATGATACTTTTTCGCACAGATGCCAATCATTAGCCTGGGCAGGCACCAACAAATCCTGTCCAGACATGGATGGGGGAAACAAAATCATGAGAGTTCTCTGAGCAAGATACTAAGGGGAACAGGAATGGAGAAACACCTACCCCCTCCCAGTGGCAAAAAGGAAGGGGCAATGAGGACTGCTTCTTGGGAGAGGCAATGCCTGAGCCAGGTCTGGACACATGACACATGACAGATGTTGTGGTATGTCTAGATTTAAATCCCAACCAGGTGGGTGATCTTGGCTAGTTAATTAACTAGACTAAGCTATATCTCAGGAAATGGGTTACCAACACGGAGCAGGGTTATTAATCACTTTGACTCCCTGCTTAAACTTTGCATGGCTTCCAAACATCTTGCAAGCCACGTGGCCTTGCTAGAAGAGGTGCCAACCTAATTCTCTGGCCCACCTATGCCTCTCTGCCCCCTCACTCTGTGATCCAGCCATTCTGACCTTATTTCAGTACCTGGAATATGCTTCCTCCTTCTATTTCCAAGGCTCTATACATACTATTCATCCCTTTACCCACCCATTGTTTATCCTCACCCTACCTACTTCAGCATCTAACTCCTACTCAGGTCAGATTTCAATCCAAACAACACCTAACAGGGCAACCTTTGCTCACCTGCTCCAGGGTATATCAGAACTCCTGTCATTTGCTTTCCAGGACCAGTAACTTCTCCTCTATTGCTGTCAGCACGTTAAAGTCCACTTTTTTACACTTATACACTTCAAGAAGGCAGAGACTATGCCTGTGTTATTCACAGTGTTAACTGCTGAGTCTAACATGGTACCTATCACATAGTGGGCACTCAGTAAATGTATGAAAGAGGAATGAATGGGAGTTCACTCTCAGTCCATGTGGTCTGGGTGAGGGCAACTCTGTCCCTCCCTCCCTAACAAATATACACCTTCTGGGTCTAAGGCACAGGACCCAGGCTCTATCAACGGGTCATCCCAGGGTTTTGACAGAAGTACTGGGAAAGAAGCACTGCATCTGCTGCAGACAGCCTGTCTGGGAGTAAAACTACCTCAGAGGAAAGCAAAGCTGAGAAAAGGAGATCCAGGACTGCGGTGAGGATATAGCCATACCTACAAGCAGCAGTCCAGGGACTAGTCATTTACCAGTAGACTTTCTTTTTGTTTCTTGCTGAGTTGGGATTCTGACACGTAACTAAGAATTCTAATACAAAAATAATAACTGGAATTAGACATGTAGTTGGTCCCAAAGAACAAGAGAAAGGCCATCAGCAAGCCTAACTTGTAATGACCAGAGGTACAGGCCTAGGGAATCCTCATCGTTCGTCAAACTATGAACAGGTTTGGTTCTGGTGGTGCAGGGAGAAGACGACACCTAGCTGGAGAATAGTACACAGGCACCCTGGCTAGTCATAACCCTAAAAACCACCCTGTTCCTCTCCATAGGGCTAACAAACTATTTGCAGTTATGACAGCAGAATCACTTCCTCTCATCTATGAAAACTCAAAAAGCAACCAGACCTCCCAACAGACTGGAGAGAGACAAAAATCCGCCTTATTTACCAAGGCATGGAATATAATCGTTACAAATAAAAAGTGTGAATCGCACTCCAAACTCAATTCTAGACCAGATTAACAAAGCATTGGCTGGATAAGCATTTGAAAAAGAAAAAAAAAAGTCACTAGCAGCTAGCTTGGGTTTTTCAAAATCATGACACACTCAACGTATCTTAGACTCCTTTCCAGCCACTTGATTAATTTATTGAGATAAATCTTTGTAAGTATAGTATATGTGGAGGTAGCTGACAAAGGCCATCAGGATTTTCCCCTTGATAAGATGAAAAATTGAGGCTGCAGACAGGTAAACCTGAAAGGTGTCTTGTTGGGGGGACACAGAGCTACACCCTTGGCCCTGTGCTGATCCTGATCATAACTCCGATCAGTAACGTAGATGAACCTACTAGGTTACTGACCAAGGAGGGGTCTGACGTCTGATGAATGTTACTCCTCCTAAGTTAGTTATCAGTGGTAAGGAGAGAATTCAAAAGCTAATATGATAAGAAAAAAAAAACAGGATGAAATTTAACTAGAATGTATGTAGAGTCACTGCAATTTTAACACCTCTTATTTCCTGAATGCAGGGTGACAGCAGTTCAGGTTTTGATGCCAGCGAATACCACCCAAGGTGACGTAGCTACTCAACTTGGGCTGAATTCAGAACATACCATCTACCTCAGTTGGAACAATCAAGTTCCAGTCTGGATATTACAGAGAAACAAAGATGAACAAAAGTGAATCCAGAGACAGGAACCAAGATTACAAAGATTTGGGAATCAAGTCATACAAATGACAGCTGGAAGAGTGAGAATGTAAACTGGTATGGCCATTTTGGGTAGCAAAATGATATAAAACTGAAAACACCCATACCTTGTGACCCAGCAATCTTATTTCTAGATACATCTCTTGGAGAAACTCTCACAAACTTACATAATTACCAATACAGAATTTTTTATAAAAGCAAAATTCAGGAAGTACTTAGGCTTTTGTCAATAGGAGAGTAGCTAGACAGAATAAGGTCAATTCACATACTGGGATACTTTACAGCCACTAAAAACACTGATGTAGGTCTACTTACCAATCAGGATGGGCTAAGTTTGCCAAAGCAACAAAAGGAACCTAAAATCTAAGCTTAACACAACCAAAGTCTATTTATTCCTTATGCTACATGTTTAAAGTGAGCTGGCAAAAAGCTAAATGTAGTTATTCTCAGACCCAGGCTGACAGAGGACCCATCTCTATTTGCCAGGGACATGAAAGGCAGTAAATTTCATATTGGCTCTCAAAATTTCCATCTGGAAGTGTATCCATTATATTGTTGACATTTCATTGACCAAAGCAAGTCACATGGCCACACCTAACTTCCAAAGGGGCGGGAACTACCATCCTACCATGTGCCTAGAAGGCAGAGAGCCAAAAATAATATATTATAATGACTAATACAATATACAGTATGGAAAGATTAGTACAAAATATATGAAAAGGTCTAAGACATTTTGCTGTCTGGACAAAACACACATACACATTCATAATACTACCATTTATGTAAGTTAAAAGGGAGATCTGAAACAAATCTGTATGTTGTTTATATATACCTATATATGCATGAAACTGAGGAGGGAGGAGGATGACACTGGAAGAAGTGATCAAAGGGAAATAATAATTTCTGTAATGTTTCAATTTCTTTAAGAAAAAACATGACAAAATCTTAATTGATAATTCTGGCTGGTAGAGAATTCAGTGGTCATTATATTAATGTATGAATTTTTGCATTGTGTTAAAATCCCTGTAATAAGCAGCTGTTGAAAGAACCAGGAATTTTTTAGCCTGAGAAGACCAGAGGTGGGAGAAAGGAATGGCAAGTAGGAAAATAGATGTCTTTAACTGCTTTGGACAAAGGAGTTCTGCTCTGTGTGGTAATGAAGGGGAGAGCTGGGCACAATGGTAAGAGTTCCCAGAAGGCAGATCTTGGCTTGGGAATAAAGAACAACCTATCATGGAAAGATGAGTGAGTAGCTTCAAGAATGTGTGGAGGAAAAATATGTATTATTTGTGGGGAAAAAGTGATCAAGAGTCAGACAACTGCCTGCCTGACAGAATATTGTGAAGAGGACTGGTACACTGGGAAGATATCTGGATTTGGTGATCTCCAAGGTCCTTCCAGTTCTCAGATTCCATCAGCCTTGGACTAGAACCTCTCAATTTAGAGCTCAGAGGCTCTAAGAAGTGTAGCAGAATTATCCCAAGACAAGCTTTAAAAAATAATGCAATAATCTGAATTCAGTAAAGCCTTTAATGGTGCTACCTGGGAATATTTCACAATCAGTAAGGAATAATTCATTTAATTGGGCCTGAAAATTAATATAGGCAGGGGGTTAAAAAATTATTCCGGCCTTGAATAAAGCTAGCTTTAAATCTCATACCTGGTCAACCTTATGCACATAATTAAATCAGTACTATTTGTAGAACTGTAGCCTATTTAATCACTGCTTCTGTGGCTTATCAGTTGTTCTCCCAGTACCAAAGTCAAACTGCTCCCCCAGCTAAAGAGATCTCCACAGAAACATCCCACTGAAATGAGTATTACTTGGTAAAATCAAAGTGTAAGAATAATGAGTGTGTTTTCTTTTTAACTAGTTGCTTTGGCTACTGCCAAAAAAAAAAAGCCTTAGCAGTAGAAAATGAGTACCCTTGACCTGTCCTTGTCTGAGCTGGGTCAGTCTGGCATAGAAACAGTGGGGTCAGAACTCAGGCAGCTCCCTGTGGCTGTCCTGCTCCAAGGCCAAGAAGATAAGAAATTTCAGTGGTAGTAAATGAAACGTGCTGTACCTGAGGATTTTCTGTCCAAAAGGTACTGTATCTTTTGTACCAGCAAGTTTTTATCTGTACGTAGTAAATGTATGCCCAGAAGGTTATGAGTTGAGCAGGCTTTACATGCCTGGAACCTGATGGATCTGAATAGACACCTGAGAAGCCCACTGTGGTTTTTAAGGAACATGTTTCCACCATAAAAATATTAAAAGCATGCTGCAACTTAAAAACATGTGCTTTGGGGCGCCTGGGTGGCTCAGTGGGTTGAAGCCTCTGCCTTCGGCTCAGGTCATGATCCCAGGGTCCCGGGATCGAGCCCCATGTCGGGCTCTCTGCTCAGCGGGGAGCCTGTTTCCCTTCCTCTCTCTGCCTGCCTCTCTGCCTACTTGTGATCTCTGTCAAATAAATAAAATCTTTTAAAATAAATAAATAAATAAATAAAACATGTGCTTTTTGTCCATGTATTTTTGCCTATGTAGGATTTCCTACCTGCAGTTATTCTGTACCACATAACTAACAAGGGGAAATACTTGCATAAATGTAACTGTTATTTAGTAGTTTCTCCCTATTAAATTTCAAGATTAACAACAAATTAAACAAAACAAAACCAAAACACAGTTCAAAAGGCTCTGATATATATTCCCAGATTCCTGAGGTTAGTGAGATTTGAATACTACCTTCTTTCTAGACCCATTTTCCTGGCTGTGCCGGACCTTCATGTAGCCTGGCCCCACAACCCCTGGAAATACTGTATAAAGAAAAATCTCTAATATGCTGGAAAAGCAGCTGGCTAGACCACCACAATGCCTTGCAGAGACTCAGGTCTAGCCCTAATCTATGAGCAAAAGCTGATTACTCACCTTCCCCACCAACTCCCCAGCCTAGCTTCTCCATCCGTCAAGTGCAAGCACTTACACCCTAAGATGTCACAGGGAAGTGTATCTATCCTTGGAAGACAGTGTCTAGTGATAAAATACAAGACTGCAGCGTTAGGAAGTAGTGTGGGGGGACACCAGAGACTAGCAGGGGAGGAAGGAGGAGAAAGGGCTAGATGAACGAAGTCCTGGGGGCAAAGGTTACTGGAAACAGCAGGACAGAAGTAAGAGAATGTGACAGAGAGGCAGGGCCAAGGAAAACAAGGAGGTCAATGATATGCTGCATGAGGACAAAGAACTGTGCTTCCGGGTGAGATTACCACATGTGCCTTCAGAAAAGTGGCTTTGTTTTTCAGGAGGTCCTTATGTATTCTGCCCAATGATGCAGCTCTTCTGCTTACCCTTAGAAACTTGCCACTTAACTACACCAAAAGCTGCATCTCTAAAACTATTATTTCAGAGATATATAAATATGTGGGGAAGAAGGGAACTAATCCCAAACATCACTTAAAATATCAGTTAAGACTTCTGGTTTCAGGTAAGATGGAATAAACATACCCAATCTTCTGTCTACTGAATGCAACTATAAAATTTGTACAGAATGTGGCAGCTAATTATTAGAGAAGTCTTTGAAGTACCTATCAGCAGGTCGATCACAGAAGAATACCAGAATGCCAAGTACAACTGAACTGGTGATGACTTTACCACTTTTTTTTTTAACCTCCAGTATTCTCTGGCCTGAACCCAGCACAACAAAACCTGAAAGTGAGTGAACACTGTGGTTAGAGCTCATGTTCTGGCTCAGGTGCTTTTTTTGGAAACAGGAACTACTGTAACTCAGAAAAACTAGAGGGAAATCCCCTGGGTTTTTCTCTCCTTTTCCTCCCTTCTCCATGCCCAGAAAATCCCATGGTGGAAGCTGCAACAATGAAATTAACTAGCAAAAGACAACTGTAGGACTTAAAACTCTCCAGGGAAAGGAAACTTAACATGCCATTTGGTGGAGTTATAGCTCCAAAAGGGCAAAAACAAATCGCATTGTTTTTTCTTACTTTCTTTCTTTCTCTGTCTCCCTGCCCCTTGTGCTCCAGAGATAGTGCATCATGAAAGCAGGTGGTTTCTACTGGAGGACCAAAAAGAAAAACTCTAGGAAGCCAGAAAGCACCATGAAAATAACAAAAAGAGAAGAGCTCAGGAAAAAAAAACAAACCATCAAGCTACTTATGAACAACTCAGATCACCCCCCACCCACACATATGTGGGCTTGATCCTAATTATCATTTCAAAGATTTTGAGAACTGAGCTAGGAACACTCAGGCCCCACATTGACCAGTGGGTATTATGCATGGGACAGATCTGAATAGCATTGCAAAGAACCTGAATACTAACATTGGAGCTATGGAATTGGAACTTGCACTCTGAACCTAACCAGGTCAACTGACGGCTAAAACAAATATATTAACATTCTCCATTGGACTGGAATAATATCCATAATCTATTAACATAATATGCAAAATGTCCAGGATAAAACCCCAAATTACTGGCTATAGGAAGAACCACAAAAATGCCAATTCACACAGGAAGACAACAGATGCCAATAATGAGATGACACAAATGTTGAAATTATCTGACAAGTATGTTAAGGCAGCTATTATAAAAGAAAATGCTTAAATAACAAATCGCCAAACTTGAACACTCTTGAAAGAAAGTTAAAATACAAAACACTGGCAAAGTAAAGAGAAGATATAAAGGATAACTGAATAGAAACTTTAGAATTGAAACATAAAATAACCAAAATAAAAAATTCACTGGGAGAACACAACAGAATGGAGGAGGCAGAGAACTTGAAATACGTAAACAAACTAGTCAATCTAAATAATAGAAAAAAAAGATGGTGGTGGGGAGAAACAAAGCCTCAGGGACTTGTAGGATAACAATAAAGGATCTAACATTTATATAATTGGAATCCAATATAGAGGAGAAAAAGAGTGTAATGCTAAAAAAAATTTGAAGAAAAAATAGCTGAGAATTGCCAAGAAACTGAGAGTACTAAACATAACAAATACAAAGAAATCCACATGCAGACACATCCTAATCAAACTGCTGAAACTAAAGACAAAGTACTGAGGAAACAGATAATTCAAGCCTAATAGAGTTCAACACGCACTCTGGATAACAGAACAACTAGAAAGAAAATCAGTAAGAATATAGAAAACTTACAAAATACTATGAAAATATTGAGCTAAGTTAGCATTTACAAAACACTCCTATCAAGCCGAACAACATACACATGCTTTTTCGGTGTATATGGAATATTCTCCGGGAACTGCTGGTGGGACTATAAAATGGTTCAGCTAGCTACCTTGGAAAATAGTCAGACAGTTTCTTCAAAAAGTTAAGCAGAAATTTACCATACAACCCAGCAATTCTACTCCTAGGAATCTACCCAAGATAAATGAAAATATGTCTAACACAAGGACACATACATGAATGTTCACAGCAGCATTATTTGTGAGAACCCCAAACTAGAAACACCCCAGATGTCCATCCACAGTGAACAGATAATCATAACATGGTGTGTGTGTGTATGTGTATATATATATATATAGATATAGATATAGATATATAATGTAATACCCAACAATAAGAAGGAATGGATTACTGATATATGGCACAAGATGGATGAACCTCAAAAACATGTTACCTGAACACCAGACACAAAAGACCATAGAGTGTATGATTTTATTTATATGAAGTATGAACAAAAGCAAATCTATAGAGACAAAAAGTGCATTAGTGGTTGCCTAAGGCTGGGGGGCAGCAGGTGGAGTGATGGCAAAGTGGCACAAAGAATTTTACTGGAGTGACGGAAACTCTAAAACTGGATTATGGAGATGGTTACAGAATTTGGTAAATTTACTAAAAAGCACTGAATTGTATATTTAAACATGCGAATTCTGTGGTATGTGAATTATACGTTAATAAGGTTGTCATTCTAAGAATGTTATATAAATGAAATCATACAGCATATATACTTTTGAGACTGGCTTTTTAAAATTCAGCATGATGCTCCTCAGATCCATCCAAGTTGGTCCATGTGTCAGTATTTCATTCTTTTTATTCCATTATATGCATGTACCACAGTATGTTTAACCATTCACCCACTGAAAGACATCTGGGTTATTTTCAGCTTGGGGTTATTACAAATAAAGCTGCTATGAACATTCCTGTACAGGTTTTTATGTCTAAAGGATACTCTGAAGAGAGTGAAAAGACTCTCTCAGACTAGAATGAATTCATACCTTGTATATAAAGAACTCCGATAAATTATGCAGAAGACAGACAACAGGAAAATGGCAGAAGTCTTGAACAGGCTCTTTACAAGAGGATATTCAAATAGAAATAAACATGAAAAGATGTTCAACAGTATTAGTTATCAGGGGAAATGCAAATTAAAACCAAAATAAGACTTTCAAAAAACCCTGAAATATCCATCAACAGTACAGATAAATTCTTATAATGAAATACTCAGCAATAAAACAGGATTGACTAGTGATAGATAAGACATCATGGCTGAATCTCAAAAACATTATGTTGAACAAAAGAAAGCCAAAAACAATCCTGACACAAGATCCTAGATCTTCACTGGGGTGTAGGTTACATGGATATATACATTTGTCAAAACTCAAACTGTACTCTTAAAATCTTTTCATTTTACTGTATGTAAACTATACTTCAATAAACAAGAAATAAGAAAGTCACAATAAGGTATCACAATAAAATATCACTAGTATCCATTAGAATGGCTAAAATTCAAAACCTCAACAATGCAAGTGCTGACAAAGATGTGGCCAAATAGCACCTCCTGTATACTACTGGTGAGACTGTAAATTAGTTTAAATGCTTTGGAAAACTGTTTGACAACATCTACTGAGGCTCAACATATGCATACCTTATGACTCAGTTCTTAGTTATATATATACATATAACAGAAATGTAAACATTTGTCCCTCAAAAGATGTGCAAGAACATTCAGATGAGTACTATACGTAGTAGCCCCAAACTGGAAACAACCCTGATATGTTCATCACAGTATGATAGAATTTTTTAAACTGTGAGATATATGTGTGTGTGTGTGTGTGTGTATAAATGCATATGTGTATATATATACACATATGTGTATATATATACACATATATATATTCTTCACCTATGCAAAGTATCAAAATAGATTAATCTATAGAGATGGAATTAAGGATAATGGTAAATTGGTAACCTCTAGGGTATAATGAAGGGGTAGTCATTGCCAGGAAGCAGGAAATGGACCTCTGCGGTGCGGTTATGTTCTTTTGCTTGACCTGGGCACTGGTTAAATGGGTATGTTCCCTTTGAAATTATTAATGGAGTTGTACACTCCTAACTTGTTCACTTTCTCTTCAGGTACATTATACTTCCATGTATATTTTAGATTCTGTCCCTTATGCTATATGCATGCATACTTAAGTTTTCCTCTCTCTGTTCACTACCACCTCCACCACCCCCTTTATCCTTCCTTAGCATGTGCACTTCCATTACTCTCTGTGTTCTTGTATGCTGAACTATCAATAATACTTGGTACTTCAGTGCCAGTGATAGGATCACGTAAAGTCAAAAGTGCAATGAAAAAAGGGAGCCCACAAAATAGCTACAGGGAGAACACAGGCATCCTTTCTTTACACAGGCAGGACTTTATGAGCCAGCATCAAAGAAGCTGGACCTTGTCTATCCACAGAGGGGAAACCATCCTTTAAATAGAAGGATTAGTTCATTTACCCACGTAATTCCAGGACAAAGCTACAGACCTAGAGTGACATTCCTTTATGTGCTCCTTCCTGTATAGGAAATCTTTCCAAAGGCATTTTGAGATACTTTAGCAATTATCAGAGCTGCAAAATATTACAAAGGGGGCAAAAAGGCTGTCTAGGAATTGATTCTTAACCCACAGTGTAAAACGTGGACTTCAGGATGTTAATCTTAAAAACTCCCACGGGCTAACTGAACTTTTACCATTAATCTCACAGAATGTTACTAGTTAATTTTTATGCACTGCAAATTTATATACAAGATACTACAGGCTGATAACACACTGGGAACTATAGATACAGGGACAGAGAACTGCAAGGTCTGTAATTCTGAGATATCTGGGGGCCCAGGTGGATGGAGAAGGAGGAGAGGAAAACAAATCACCACAACCCAGGGTGACAAGTTTTATGAGAGAAGGGAAGGCTCCACATTTCCTAAGGGCATGGAAGGATCATGACTAAATGTGTCCAGAGAGGGCATGGCAGCTTCATGTCACAAGCGATACATTATCAGGATGTGTACCAATCAAACAGCATGGTACTTCCTGAAATCTTAGAGATGGGCAAAATGTATGTGTTCTGGGAAAAAAAAACAAGTAGCTAAAACCCACATTTGGAAGTGACTGGACACCCACAGGCACAAACTCTGATACTGCCTGTACAGAAGACCAAAAAAGCTCATCAACACCCGAAACTCCAAACAAACTAATCTGGGAGTTGCATGCATGCAAAGAAGTGGCTTTGACTTTATTTTGGGGAACCAGGGCTGGAATATGATTATAATTGAGTAAAAACAATTTTATTTGATATTCTACTTAAGATGGACTGTGAGAATAAAAGGTGGATCAGTCTGAAGGATGGAAAAAAGGAGAGTCCCACAATCAGAAGTTCCTATCCAAGCATGGCCCAGAGGGAGATGGAGCTCATGTCTAAGTACCCACCTCTCTTGACTGAGGGGCAGGAATACCAGAGTTTTCAGAAAAGGACCAAAAGGGGCTCTCATGCTGATGACATCAAATATGAGAATCACATCACTAAAGTCCCTGGTCCAAGTCCACACTTGAGAAGATGACTTGGCCTCCCACACAACTCATTCAAAGAGACAAAGCATCAGTGGCGTAGTGATAAATGTTTAATGTCAGGCTGGGGGGTAGGTGCTGTGATTTGTAGTTTACTGATTTCCCACCATAGTCAATTTCAAGCTTTTAAGGTGATGTCACTCACCACGGAGTTTGAGAGTGATATATACAACCAGCTCTTGCAATCTGGTGTGAGGCGGCTACATCACCCGAAAATGCAATCAGTTGAATTTTCACATATACCAATAAGTTGCTGTCTTGGCCTATATAGATCAGATCTCAAGAGCTAGGTGATCAAGTCCCTCCTTAAGGAGAGGTCCAACCTCAGTATAAACAAGATTGGGTTTTGGAGTACACCAAGTGGAAGGTCAACCCTGGACTAAGGTAAATTCTTCAAGATGAAAGGCGCAACACACATGATGGCATGGAAAAGCACAACATACCTAAAACAAAATAGAATGAACCAACAGACAAAAATTCCTGCAAGCAATTCTGTATATTAGATTACAGAGTGGTATGAAAGACTGGTGAGCAGTGAGTTTGGGGAGCCAAGCTAGGGAAAGACTAAAAAGAGAACCAGGGGGAACTATACTCATGGGTGCACCCTTTGCTGTGGTAGGTGCTTCACATACTTTAATTCATTTAGTAATACCTATTCATATATTATCCATTTATACAAAAAAATCCTCAGTGAGAGATCGGGGAGTTGATACTTGAAACCATGGACTGATTCCCATAGCATATTGCCCCACTACATCATGCTACTTCTATGGGAGGGCTGGATAATGATGTAAGAATACCCTCTCCCCAATCCTACCCACTACCCCTTGAGTCCTCTCCATTTACCTGAACCCCCAAAAGGGAGACTATGGAATTTTTCTTTCAGGCCCAGCTAGAAAATTCTACTATATTCTTTTGGGATCCATTTCAACAATTGCTAGAAACACTTCCTTCTTTTCCTAAACCGATCACACAAATAGTCCTTATATTATTTTTACCACTCATAATTATAACTGCCACCACCAAATTTTGTTTAAAATGTCCTAAGTACTGAAGGGGCGCCCTCTTCATCTTCTCTTTTGCAGGGTTAGGGATCATAATCTTTTTTTTTTTTTAAAGATTTTATTTATTTATTTGACAGACAGAGATCACAAGTAGACAGAGAGGCAGGCAGAGAGAGAGAGAGAGAGAGAGAGAGAGAGAAGCAGGCTCCCTGCTGAGCACAGAGCCCTATGCGGTGCTCGATCCCTGAACCTGGGATCATGACTGAACCCTGGGATCATGACCTGAGCCGAAGGCAGAGGCTTTAACCCACTGAGCCACCCAGGTGGCCCAGGGATCATAATCTTTTACCTGCCATTCTAAAGTCTTTGCTTTCCAACTCTATCATTCTTCATGTTTTCTCAAGCCAGGCACTCTTCTAGAAGGCATGGCCACTGGTGAATACCATGAGGTTACCCAGTAGCTCTTGTATTCCATACATTCATGTATCTATCCAATTATTAGAAGAACTATAGACAATGGGAAAAAAAAGTTCTCAAAAAGAGAGTATCAATTATTAAGATGGTTAAAAAACTTTTAAAAATTTATTTAATCGTTACTAATAAATACAAACATGGTTTGAGGAAGAAAGAAACAAATATAAAACCTACTGCCATGTAAAAGACACCATTAATGGGTGCCTGGGTGGCTCAGTGGGTTAAGCTGCTACCTTCAGCTCAGGTCATGATCTCGGGGTCCTGGGATCAAGTCCTGCATCGGGCTCTCTGCTCAGCAGGGAGCCTGCTTCCCTCTCTCTCTCTCTCTGCCCGCCTCTCTGCCTACTTGTGATCTCTGTCAAATAAATAAAATCTTTAAAAAAAGAAAGAAAATTGCAGAGCAGTCTTTAAAAAAAAATTAAAAAAAAAAATAAAAGACACCATTAAGGCGAATACAGGAACTAGAAATGTAACAGAAATCAAGTGTAAATTTCATTGTTTTTTTTAAAGATTTTATTTGTCAGGGAAGGAGAGCAAGAACACACAAGCAGGGGGAGCAGCAGGCAGAGGGAGAAACAGGCTCCCCGCTGAGGAGGGAGCCCGATGCAGGACTCAGTCCCAGGACCCTAGGATCATGACCTGAGCCAAAGGCAGATGCTTAACCGACTGAGCCACCCAGGCATCCTGTAATAGTCTTTTTTTTTTAAAGATTTTATTTATTTATTTGACAGACAGAGATCACAAGCAGGCAAGAGAGGCAGGCAGAGAGAGAGGGGGGAAGCAGGCTCACCGCCAAGCAGAGAGCTCAATGCGGGGTTCCATCCCAGGGCCCTGGGATCATGACCTGAGCTGAAGGCAGAGGCTTTAACCCACTGAGCCACCCAGGCGCCCCTCCGTAAAAGTCTTTTGAAGCCTATGACTGATTCTGCCCCCTTCACCACTGCCTACTCTAAGCATCTGCTATATAAATGATTTGCACAGGAGAAAGGGGACTATAACTGATACTGACTTATGAAGACATGTGAGATACCCCATGATTACTTATGGACTTAACGATGAACAGTTTGCTGGAGGCTGAAAAGTCGAGCAGAAGCCAGTGAAACCAAGAACCATGCAACTTCGATATCAATAAGCCCATAGGATACCAAGGCCTGGGACATCTAAATTACACAATATTAAATAAGTGTGTTTGGAGTGGCGGCTGGATTTTTGTCTTGATTGGACTGCCAATCTCCCCTTAAACACAGGGAAACCAAAATGCAGAAATGTTCAAAAATTTTTTCCTCTGCTCCCTTTTACCTGGTTGATCTCTACTGGTCACTTAAAAGTCAGCATACCCATCACCTCTTACTTATCAGAAGCCTTACCATTCTCTCCTACTCCCAAGCTGTTTAAAATCCCCCTACTAACCTCTATCATATTTACCCCTTGTAATTACCTGATTATCTGTACATGTCTCCCATGGAAGGAAAGGAGTGTGTCAGGTCTTCTCTTTGTATGTCCAGTACCTAGCCCAGTATTTGATGCCCAACAGCTCAGTGAACATTTTTTAATGGAACTGGGTCATATCATTTGCCCAAAGTCACAGAACTGCTATGCAAAGGAAGGTTAGGCCTTAGGTCATCTTACTCTTCACCTAGTAAGCTTTACATTATAATGTACTCGAAGAATCACTAATGAATGAGGCAAACACAATTCCAGAAA
This sequence comes from Mellivora capensis, assembly GCA_004024625.1. Taxonomy (NCBI): domain Eukaryota; kingdom Metazoa; phylum Chordata; class Mammalia; order Carnivora; family Mustelidae; genus Mellivora; species Mellivora capensis. Next base: position 61,133 of record PISX010011829.1, read on the forward strand.
ATATATTCTATAGACAGACATTTTATTGATCTCTAAAGGACCAGCAAATGTAAATGGTTTAAATAAACCAATCAAAGGGCAGAGATTGGCAGAGTGGGTTAAAGAAAATGATCCATTTATATGCTATCTACCACAACTCACTTCAAATATAAGGACTTCAGCAGTTTGGAAGTAAAAAAAATGGAGAAAAAAATAAGATGCAAACAGTACTCAAAAGAAAGCAGGAGTGGTTATATTAGTATCAATAAAAAGGAAATTTCCACAGATGGAGAACATTAAATAATGACAGGCCAATCTACCAAGAAATAGCAATCATAAATGTGTATGTACCAAAAAATAAAAAAGCAAAACAAAACATCAGCTGCAGAAGATGCGAAGCAAAAATTGATTGAACTGAAAGGAAAAACAGACGAATCCACAGTTGTAGTTGGAGACGTCAACATCTTTTTCTCAACAATTGATAGAACCAATAGACAAAATCAGCAAGGATACAATCAACCAACAGGATTTAATTCACACTTGTAGAACATCGCATCCAACAGCAGACTACATTATTTTCCAGCACCCACAGAAAATACACAAAAACAGAATATAGCTTGGGCCACAAAACCAACTTAAGTTTAATAGGGCTGATATCGTATGGAGTGCATCCTCTGACCACAATGGAATCAAAGCAGAAATCAATAGAAGAGAATAGGAAAATTCCACACATTTGGAAACTAAGTTATGTATTTCTGAATAAGCCATGGGTCAAAGAGGAGGCCTCAAGGAAAATTTTTAAACAACACCGAACTGAACGAAAATGACATCACGGCATACCCAAATTTGTGAGGCAGAGCTAACGCAGTACTGAGAGGGAAATTTATAGCACTAAACGCTTATGCTAGAAGAGTATCAAATCAATAAACTAAGCTTGTACCACCTCAAGAAACTAGAAAAAGGAGGATAACAATCCTTGGTATAGGATACAAAAGTAGATGACACTTTGGGAAGAATGAAAATCAACTTGTATGAAGTAGTAACATTGGGTAGGTAGGTCAACCACTTAGGTCTGAAATGGGCAGAGTATCTGGGCAGGAAGACAACCAAACTAATGGCTTAGTTTAGGTAAAGGTAGAAATTAAGCTCTGGGCTTCCTACAGCAGCTAGCCAGCTTATAAAACCTCAATGAGACAGGAACAGAAAATGTACACACCATAGGACATATATTATCAATACATAAACATAATCCCACAGAGGGCCCCATTTGAGCAGGTGATTAACACACCAGTGGGATTCTTTTTTTAAAATTTTTTTAATTTATTTATTTGTCAGAGACAGAGGGAGAGAGAGCAAGCGAGTGAGCACAGGCAGACAGAGTGGCAGGCAAAGGCAGAGGGAGAAGCAGGCTCCCCGCCGAGCAAGGAACCCGATGTGGGACTCGATCCCAGGACACTGGGATCATGACCTGAGCCGAAGGCAGCCGCTTAACCAACTGAGCCACCCAGGCGTCCCCACCAGTGGGATTCTTAACCTGTCAGGGAATGCCTAGGAGTAACCTATCTTACCAGGAATCTGGGTTCTTTTTTTTTTTTTAAAAGATTTTATTTATTTATTTGAGAGAGAGAGTGTGTGTGAGGGAGAACATGAGAGGGGTGAAGGTCAGAGGGAGAAGCAGACTCCCTGCGGAGCTGGGAGCCCAAAGCGGGACTAGATCCCGGGACTCCAGGACCCAGAGCCGAAGGCTTTGGCTTAACCAACTCAGCCACCCTGGTCCCCATGAATCTAGGTTCTTGAAGGAACATGGCATCTTCTGGTAAAGAGGGTGGGCCTAAGAGAAGACAAAAGCTCACCAACACGATCTAGTGGTCCTCTAAGGTCTGAGGGAATAAGGATTCAGAAAATGGATGTGAAGCACATTATTCAGGTTTATCTAAAAGCTGAACTTTTTTTTTATAAACATATTTTTATCCCCAGGGGTACATGTCTGTGAATCGCCAGATTTACACACTTCACAGCACTAACCATAGCACATACCCTCCCCAATGTCCATTACCCCACCCCCCTTTCCCGACCCCCTCCCCCCAGCAACCCTCAGTTTATTTTGTGAGATTAAGAGTCACTTACGGTTTGTCTCCCTCCCAATCCCATCTTGTTTCTTTTCTTCTTTTTCTTTTTTTAAATTTTTTTATTTTTTAAGATTTTTTATTTATTTATT